>JAODUO010001579.1:7500-10000 GCA_025642075.2 Ridgeia piscesae | reverse complement strand
CGTGGCTACATATTTAAGTAAATGCTGGACGCTTATTTATGTTGCATATGTTGAAACATCCTGAAATCGATATAACACAACTTTGAAGAAAACAACCAGTTTTATTTCAATTTCGATCAAGTGTTACGTAATACCTCTGACAACACCTTGTGTCCTGTCGTCCTGTGCATTAGATAACAAGCGTGCATTAGTCTCCTGAGACAATGTTGGTACAGCAGCAGTATCTGTTGGAATTGTCGACCCTTGCGTGGCAAACTGTGTAGCATCGGCCGCACTTGAAGGCTTTTTCTGATTTGTTATCTTCCTTGGTTGTTTTTTCTAAGGTGTCTCGTCTCGTTTTTTGAATCCCTTTCGTATTTCGTGCCTCTGTATCGACCGGTGATGTGTCTTCGTGTGTTGCTTCACCATTGACTTCCATGTGATGTGTCTTCGTGTGTTGCTTCACCATTGACTTCCATGTGATGTGTCTTCGTGTGTGGCTTCACCATTGACTTCCATGTGATGTGTCTTCGTGTGTGGCTTCACCATTGACTTCCATGTGATGTGTCTTCGTGTGTTGCTTCACCATTGACTTCCATGTGATGTGTCTTCGTGTGTTGCTTCACCATTGACTTCCATGAGATGTGTCTTCGTGTGTGGTTTCACCATTGACTTCCATGTGATGTGTCTTCGTGTGTGGCTTCACCATTGACTTCCACGTGATGTGTCTTCGTGTGTGGCTTCACCATTGACTTCCATGTGATGTGTCTTCGTGTATGGTTTCACCATTGACTTCCATGAGATGTGTCTTCGTGTGTGGCTTCACCATTGACTTCCATGTGATGTGTCTTCGTGTGTGGCTTCACCATTGACTTCCATGTGATGTGTCTTCGTGTGTTGCTTCACCATTGACTTCCATGTGATGTGTCTTGTGTGTGGCTTCACCATTGACTTCCATGTGATGTGTCTTCGTGTGTTGCTTCACCATTGACTTCCATGAGATGTGTCTTCGTGTGTTGCTTCACCATTGATTTCCATGTGATGTGTCTTCGTGTGTGGTTTCACCATTGACTTCCATTTGATGTGTCTTCGTGTGTGGTTTCACCATTGACTTCCATGTGATGTGTCTTGTGTGTGGCTTCACCATTGACTTCCATGTGATGTGTCTTCGTGTGTGGCTTCACCATTGACTTCCATGAGATGTGTCTTCGTGTGTTGCTTCACCATTGACTTCCATGTGATGTGTGTTCGTGTGTGCTTCACCATTGACTTCCATGTGATGTGTCTTCGTGTGTGGCTTCACCATTGACTTCCATGTGATGTGTCTTCGTGTGTTGTTTCACCATTGACTTCCATGTGATGTGTCTTCGTGTGTGGCTTCACCATTGACTTCCACGTGATGTGTCTTCGTGTGTGGCTTCACCATTGACTTCCATGAGATTGGTGGTGTTATTGTATTATTGACTAATCGTATTTTCGTTATCAATAAACAGTTAACTAAAGTTTAACTCTAGAATGAATGCTTTTGATTTTAATATTAACGAAATTATCGACGTATTATTGAACTTCTCTGATGTAAACTAGAGTTAGTATTTAGTTAGTTAAGTTGGTGTTAAGCACTGTCAAATAATGATTACTACTTATAAAATCATATTTCATACAATAATTGTATGATATATTGTAGCAAACTTTGTACTAAAATTATATGTATACAACAGGTCAGTTCCCATATTATCGGAACCCTTTCGTTACATTTAATCAATGTGTGACCTAGAATCCTTGCCTACACATTGACGCGTTTGCCTCAAAATAGCGCATCAATCTCCTGGAATGTCGAGCGTAGCAGTTGGTATTTAATTCAGCGATCCGCGGTGTTCGCCATTTCACGTGAAGCTTTCGTGCCGGTCATGATCCAGCTGCTGTCGTTGATCGCGCTGACTGTCTTCAGTCGGACAGTCGAGTCCTGCTGGAAATCGTCCGAAAATGTTTCGGGTTCTCCAGACACGACGTCACAAAGGAAGGAAGCTAATGTGAAGAAACCATATGGAGAGAGTTACTGGTCTATTCTGCGTTTGCATTCCGTCCCTGTGTACGTGAATTGTTCATCGTGTAAGTAATAAGACATTTCTTATTTTATTGAGAGAGACATTGTGAGAATAAACACGTAAATAAAGTTTAGAAGCCGACATATGGCCGATATTGTGAAGGGTGTCAGCGATTGTTAATGACTATTTTGAACGTTGTGGGTTCAAATTTCAGTTCGATGAAAAACATATTATTTGGATTACACAGGTACGACGACCATAAACAGTTAAACCTTCTCTTTGGTGCTGAAGCCGATAGATGAAGATAATGGTGGTAATTGGCAAGGACGGCCTTATTGAGTTTCAAAATGGCGGTCATGTACGTAGCTAAAACCATTGAACGTGAATGTCTCTACCCTAAAACAGTCGGAATAACAATCAACATTGATTTCCTACATGGCTTAGCAACTGAGATACAGCATCTAATGTGGCAGCCA
>JAODUO010001578.1:100000-101125 GCA_025642075.2 Ridgeia piscesae | reverse complement strand
ATACATCCCTGCGCTGCTGCTGATACAACCCGGTCGCGCTGCTGCTGTGCTCTGCTGCTGCTGCTGCTGCTGCTGCTGCGCTGCTGCTGCTGCGCTGCTGCTGCTGCGCTGCTGCTGCTGCTGCTGCTGCTGCTGCGCTGCTGCTGCGCTGCTGCGCTGCTGCTGCTGCTGTTGCTGCTGCTGCTGCTGCTGCTGCTGCTGCTAGCTGCTGCTGCTGCTGCTGCTGCTGCTGCTGCTGCTGCTGCGTTGCGCTGCTGCTGCTGCTGCTGCTTCGTTGCTGCTGCTGCTGCTGCTGCTGCTGCTGCTGCTGCTGCTGCTGCTGCTGCTGCTGCTGCTGCTGCTGCTGCTGCTGCTGCTGCTGCTGCTGCTGCTGCTGCTGCTGCTGCTGCTGCTGCTGCTGCTGCTGCTCCTGCTGCTGCTGCTCTGCTGCTGCTGCTGCTGCTGCTGCTGCGGGATGTTGACTTTAATTGTGCTGTGATGTGTGTGTAGTAGTGTGTAGTGGGGGTAGTGAATGTGGTAATGTGTAGTTTTGGTGTGTGGTGTGTGTAATATGTGGTAATGTGTTGTGTAGTGTGTAGTGTTGGTGGTGGTGGTAGTGGTAGTAAGTTGTGTTAGTGTGTAGTAATAGTAGTACTACTACTACTATTACTACTACTACTACTACCACGAATAATAACACTACTGCCACTAATACTAGATGATCTTAACACTAATTAAAATAACTACTATAGCAATAATAACGTGACTTCATTGCATCCAAACACAGAGCGGCATCAAGAAAAGTATCAATCTCAAAAATCCTTAGGCCTATACAAGTTGTCTACGCCAGAGAGTGGTAAAAATACAGGCCTACTACACGTCAGAACGACACGGACACATTGGAAGAGGACAACTGACATCTGTCCTTATTGTCAAACGTATACATATTGTCAAAGATTGATAATAGCTTGTCACCCGCACGGAAGTACAGCGAAAAGGTATAACATTATAAACACAAGTTGGATTATATATTCATTTGCCATCTAATACTTATTGTTTCGGAAGCCAATCCGGGTAAGTATGACACGAGTCCGGCTGCCAACAAGATACGTATACACGACGGGACAATGGTGAGTGCCTTAGTGG
>JAODUO010001578.1:62500-95000 GCA_025642075.2 Ridgeia piscesae | reverse complement strand
ACGTGACAACAGAGATGACTGGAGACGTGACAACAGAGATGACTGGAGACGTGACAACAGAGATGACTGGAGACATCACAACAGAGATGACTGGGAGCCGTGACAACAGAGATGACTGGAGACGTGACAACAGAGATGACTGGAGACGTGACAACAGAGATGACTGGAGACGTGACAACAGAGATGACTGGAGACGTGACAACAGAGATGACTGAAGACGTGACAACAGAGATGACTGGAGACGTCACAACAGAGATGACTAGAGACGTGACAACAGAGATGACTGGAGACATCACAACAGAGATGACTGAAGACGTGACAACAGAGATGACTGGAGACATCACAACAGAGATGACTAGAGACGTGACAACAGAGATGACTGGAGACATCACAACAGAGATGACTGGAGACGTGACAACAGAGATGACTGGAGACGTGACAACAGAGATGACTGGAGACGTGACAACAGAGATGACTGGAGACGTGACAACAGAGATGATTGGAGACATCACAACAGAGATGACTGGAGACGTCACAACAGAGGTGACTGGAGACATCACAACAGAGATGACTGGAGACGTGACAACAGAGATGACTGGAGACGTCACAACAGAGGTGACTGGAGACGTGACAACAGAGATGACTGGAGACATCACAACAGAGATGACTGGAGACGTGACAACAGAGATGACTGGAGACGTGACAACAGAGATGACTGGAGACGTGACAACAGAGATGACTGGAGACATCACAACAGAGATGACTAGAGACGTCACAACAGAGATGACTGAAGACGTGACAACAGAGATGACTGGAGACATCACAACAGAGATGACTAGAGACGTGACAACAGAGATGACTGGAGACATCACAACAGAGATGACTGAAGACGTGACAACAGAGATGACTGGAGACATCACAACAGAGATGACTAGAGACGTCACAACAGAGATGACTGGAGACATCACAACAGAGATGACTGGAGACGTGACAACAGAGATGATTGGAGACGTGACAATAGATATGACAGGAGACGTGACAACAGAGATGACTGGAGACGTGACAATAGATATGACAGGAGACGTCACAACAGAGATGACTGGAGACGTAGCAACAGTGGTGACGCCATCATACTTCCAATCAACCGTCGTGCGCACGCAACTCGGAAAATATTTCGACGGAATGCAGGTTGTTTTGTGAATGAGAGGTTTGCGATTTAACTTTTGGGAATTTTAGTCGTACGTTATTGCATTTATTCAGTGAGCGGTCATCGATATGATCCGCCATCTTGGTGATAAGCAAACAAACCCTGTGCATTGTCTATTATGAAACCCGAACAATTCTGCCGTATTTTCATGAGTAATGCCCCATCTGTAGCATGGGGTTGATATACAAGTTGCTATTTGACAGACCGAAGATGGAAACGTGAATAGTTTGTCTGCAAGAGACGCACACGCGACTTTGTTGCAGATGTTGTTGCAAATGCCAAGACTCTTGCTATGGTACGAGACCGGATGTAACGTAATATCTAGTGATCACAATTGCGAAGCGAATATTCTTTTGATCCAAGCGTAACATTTCACTTACTGTGGTGATGTCTCCATTTATCTTGTTTTCTGTGACGTAGACACGAGGAAGACATTTCTCAGGTGCACGACATCCAAACTACCCCTCTGTGGCCACAGGTTATTATCACATCAGTGTTGTTCCGAAACACTACTACTAAAGAGAACAAAGATGTGCTGATGCAACAGGATTATAATCATACCGATGAGACTTTCGTCAATATTCAAATATCTACGGTATTCGCTGACTGACAAGGAACGTACACATTGCCGGAATCTGATTAATTAAGGCTTCAATTATGGTGTGATTCGGCATTCGTTATACACATATATGATTCTCATCAGATGTTTTCATGGCAGAGTATGATATTCGTTGTGGGCCACCGTCAGTATTACCCAATACAGACGAGCAGTGTATGTTATGTAATAAGTACACATAAAAGTGATCTGCGAAAAGACACGGCAAAGCTTCTTTGTCCGCACAGTGTACGTGAGTGTCCCATTGAGCTGCCGCGGTATTGAACTGACCTATGAGGAACGTCTAATAACGACACATCTTCACGAAGGACACTCATGTCTGCGGCAATCACACATTGTGCTAAGGAAGGCGGGATGGACACACGCACTTCATATTGCGAGGAAACAGCAAAACGCCGTGATGGAAAACTAGTTTGTCCACCCTTTACCGTCTGTGTTGTTTTCTCAACTTCCCGGAATGTAGATTTTAACTAAGTACACACACACACACACACACACACACACACACACACACACACACACACACACACACACACACACACACACACACACACACACACACACACACACACACACACACAGCACGCACGACACGCGCCACGCACGCACACACACACACACACACACACACACACACACACACACACAACGCAGTTCATCTGAGGCCACGTCAACTGTTTCATGAATACTGATCATATGATATCTGAAATAAAAAAAATATATATTAATAAATGCGGTTTATCGCCAACATTTCTTTAAATTACGTTGTAAGTCCGCGTCGCTCAGATGTGCTTGCTTACTGGCATACTGGCATATCACACGCTAGTCCGATCAAATATATACATACATCAATTTCTTCCGGATTTAAAAGGCTCCGATGGTTTTTGGCATGTCTTGAGCATATCAACAGAAACCGACGTCAATTATGTCCTTTATAAACAAATCAAAACTGACGTAGTACGGTTGCTAAATCAAATAGGACACTTGACACCCGCCCTTAACAACACCATATATCTGACAGTCTCTCCCACTGTATATGACAATTTGTAGATCAGCCTGTTTGTTTGCCACCCTACTCTCTCTACCCTCCCTATCTCCGTTCCTCCCTCCCTCCTTCCCATCTTGCCTCTTTCCCTCCCTCTCCCTCCCCCCCCCTCTCTCTCTCTCTCGGTCTCATTCACTGATGCTAACAAAAGTACATGTGTCATTCGGTTCACACTTTGTCTAAGTGCGTCGTCTATCTGGATCAGTGTCACTGCCAATGTGATACACGACTCACTTACAAATTTCTGGCAGCGACCGTTCGTGGTGTAGATGTGATGTGAACACGTTCTGCATATTGCCCGAGCCCCCCACACACGGTGTCATTTGCCTGATGTTTGCTTACACCATCCAACACTTCCCCATCAATGTTTTTCTAATAGAAAAATGGTCATCGTTTGAGAATAGTATGTGCATCAATTACATTGCACAGAGAGTTGAAAAGGACACCATCTGATTGTCCACTGTAAGGTCAGATGGAAGGCAAGGTAAAGAAAAGACGTCCAAATGCAGCAATAGAATAATTCAGAAAGAGCACAAATTACCACCTCTGTCCACCAGAAAGAATTTGATGGATATAGTAATTATATGCTCTATTTCTTTCCTCGAGGATAATGATCTTTACTCTCACTGACCGCCAAGAGACTTTCGTTCTAAGCGGCAACTAGGTACAAGATTTGCAGCACGAGTTATATAGCTTATGTCAATAATAGCCACGGTGGCAACCTACAACGCGGAGAAATAATGGACAGACTTGCAAATCCCCTATTTGTTTAGTTCATATCGTTTCTAAGCAATGCGTCCATAAATTATATAGATTGTAATACGAGACTGCGGGGCAGAATTTTTTCTGGTCTTCTGTTTGCCCATCTACTGTACCACTTTTATACACATACTATGCTTCCTAAATAACAATAGGTGAATCCTATAAGAATGGATGTTTTAGCATTAGTAACTGACGCTGACTCATGGGATAATTTCTAAACTATTTGCCATTAATATATTTATCTGTCATTATTCACATATTGATATACATACATATATATATATATATATCTATATATATATATATACACCGTCCGTCCGTCCGTCCGTCCGTCCGTCCGTCCGTCCGTCCGTCCGTCCGTCCGTCCGTCCGTCCGTCCGTCCGTCCGTCCGTCCGTCCGTCCGTCCGTCCGTCCGTCCGTCCGTCCGTCCGTCCGTCCGTCCGTCCGCCCGCCCGCCCGCCCGCCCGCCCGCCCGCCCGCCCGCGCGCGCGCGCGCGCGTGCGTGCGTGCGTGCGTGCGTCATGATAGGATCATACAGCCAGTAATTTGTAATATCTGCGCGTGTCAATCCGGCTCCGTTTGTGTGAACTTAGTTTGCCAATTAACCATGTTTGTCTATTCTCGACCTGACATATACAGCACGGAAGCGCTATGTCAAACACGCATCGTACTCAGACTTGCGTCATCTTCAGTGTGTGTACTTCCGCCTTCACAATCGTCAACAACATCAGCGTACTGCGAGCAACAGGCGAACATTGGCTTACGTCATTTCTGTGACATCTTTGGTCAATTCTGTTATGGACCGTCGTGCTCGCGCGCGCGTGCGAGTGTGTGTATGCGTGCGTGCTTGTATGTGTATGTGTATGTGTATGTGTGTGTGTGTGTGTGTGTGTGTGTGTGTGTGTGTGTGTGTGTGTGTGTGTGTGTGTGTGTGTGTTTGTGTGTGTGTGTGTGTGTGTGTTGTGTGTGTGTGTGTGTGTGTGTTTTGTGTGCGTGTGCGTGTGTGTGTGTAAGTAAGTACGTATGTATGTATGTATTTATGTATGTATGTGATGTATGTATGTATGTATGTATGTACGTGTGAACGTATGTACATATGTACGTATACACATATGTATGTATGCATGTGTCTATGCATGGGTGTATGTGTATGTATTTATGTATGTATGTATGTATGTATGTATGTATGTATGTATGTATAATAATAATAATAAAACACTTATGTAGCGCCCGATCAATAAAAAATTGCTCTCGGGCGCTTAACAGACATATACACATGCACATAAAACGACATACAAATATTAGATGCTTAAAATATAACACAAATACAGCATCTAAGAACATTTTGAGATAGATTAGACAAATAGGAACATAAATAAAAAGTAATGTAAAATAAAAGTACTTTAAATATATTAATTTAAACATGATCATGTGGAACACAAAATCAACTGAAAAAAGTTTAAATTACAAAAAAATCTAGCTTGATTAGATAAGTTTTTAAGAGTTTTAAAGCTTTGTTCTGGTGGGCTGTCCTGAGTGAAAGTGGCAAATAGTTCCACAGAATCGCCGAGCAGACCGTGAAACGGTGATCACCGCGTGTGACAGTTTGTGAGGCCGGTACGAACAAAAGGGGAGGCTGCGAGGCAGATCGTAAACGTAGAGTTGTGTCATGTGACGGTCGGTAACTGATTAACTCACTCAAGTAGTCCGGAGCTAGCCCATTCAATGCACACTAGGTATAAATAGCAGCACTTTGTAGGTTGGTCTCAGCTGAACTGGTGTAATTGCTGCAACACGGGTGTAATATGATCGTATTTCTTCGTGCGTGTAATGATACGAGCGCCACAATTCTGCACCCTTTGCAGTCTTTGCATCGTGTTGTTTGGTAGAGTATAGAGAAGTGAGTGACCATAGTCTAAGCGGGATGTCACTAGTGCGTGAAGTAGCCGTGAACACTATTTCACACGATTCATTTGTCAGAATTGGGCGAATTCGCCCAGTGTTTCTTATCTTTTAATAACATACCTTCACAATGTTAGCAATCTGCTGCTCCATCCTCAGGTTACAGTCAAATATCACACCCAAACTGCGCACGCACGCACGATGAAGGTTGAATTTAATGGCCGGCTACTGTAATGCAACCAGGCTGTCGTGTATCTTCACGAAGAAAAAAATATCGCCTTGGATTTCTCCATGTTAGGTTTTAACTTGTTTGTCAGCCACGCAACTACTTCTGCAACACATAATTCTTCCTTAGCAATTAAAGTGCCGCCACAATTGAGTCTGTCGGGTATAGCTGAAGGTTATCAACATAACAATGATAGTTCATGTTATATCTAGCGATAATTTTTCCAATCGGCTTTGTGTACATGCAATATAAGATAGGCCCTAGCATTGACCGTTGTGGGACGCCACACCGTTATAGTTACTTCCCGCTACAGCTACATTTCCTCCGTTATAGCTACTCGTTAAGTTTCGCAAGCAAACTATTCACGTTATAGCAACTTATTTAATTATACAATTCAGGATGGGACAGCAAGAGTGAGCATTAACTATTTTAGATTACTGTAAGATTTCTACATGAAATGTATTAATGAAGGACACACTTTAAAACTCATAAGAATGGTATATAAATGTAACTGTCAGTTATGTGAAATGAAAAATATACCATAAAACAACTGTGCAAAACATTTCTTTAAAGGCAAATACGTTATTAATTGTACAGAGTACATAATTATTGCATTTCTCGAAAAGTAATGAGTCGTCAATTATTCTTGTTATGTGGTGGTGTGACGGCAGCATCATGTTTAACAACCATGAACTGGAAGGTGTTGGGATGGTGTTTCCCCACAACTTTCACAAATTTGGAATTCCATCCCTCCACATGGTCGTTTGTTCATTTGCCAGTTTCTGTGTAGACATTCCACATGTCCATGGAGATCTTTGAATCATCACCAAGCCATGTCTCCACAAAGCACTCGTTAAAAGTTATCAGTTATGGAAATTCCTCAGTGGGAGTGGGACACACATCCAAACCTTATCCCCTTTTGGACATCAGCTGGATGGAAATTAAAATTAGTTAATGCTCCCTTGTTTTGTTACATTGTGAAATGGAGAAATATAAAAGTAGCTGTAACGGGACTAGTTCAATAGGCAACCTTAATTAGTAGCTATAACGGGAATAAAAAGTAGCTATAACGGGAAGTAGCTATAACGGGAGGTCACCGATTGAACCACCCGACTCGGCCCTTCCCACTCGGCACTTCCCACCTTCTGACACCTCTCGCTAATGTATAATCTCAACAACGCAAGCGTTTTATCCGTGATACCGAATGACTGATCAAGTCGAATCATCAACAACTCATGAACGACTGAGTCGAACGCCGACGACAAATCAAGCATCACAAGAATTGTTGTACATTTCCTATCCAGTGTCGCGGCAATGTCATTCTTGACATGGAGTAGTGCTGTTTCTGTGGAGTGGCCACAGCGGTATGCAGACAGAAAAAGTTCATGCAGAGCGTGTTCATCAATGTGCATATTAAGTTGTTTTGCGACGACTCACTCTCCCTTTTTATAGAAATGGCAAGTTCGGTATAGGTCGGTAATTGTTCAAAATGCCTTTATCCAACGTAGGTTTTTTTCCACGTGTGGTTTGCATGCTCGAATCAGCAGGTTCATACGATGATGCAAGAGGCACATTTATCGTAGCAGTAATTACTGGAACTAACTCAACCGAACATCGCTTTAGAAGCCGCGTCAATATTGGATCTAATTTACACGACTTAACCGGAACAAATGCAACTAATCGTTCAACGTCCAATTCATGACAGTCTCAAAGCAGACTAATGGGACACCACCGAATGCAGCGTCGTTGTTCACCGCAGTCGACATTGTCATCCCTGATGTTACACCCTTTTTCAATGAAGTGATCACCAAATTATTGGGCCCTGACAGCCAGACATACATGCGATGGCATTGCTGTTACGATATTATTTCCCAATAGGTTCCTTGTAATGCGCAATAATTTTTTGATTTTTTTTTGCAGTTGGCTATCTTTGTCGTGTCGCAGTTTTACTTTGTATTTACCAGCGTGTTGTTGAAGACCACGCATTGAGCACGGTACGCCTGCCGATGTACGTCAAGACGGGTTTGCAGCCACTGGCACTCAGCTCGCTATCGACGCTATTTCTCGTCCCGGAGCTCATCAGTGTACCACGGACAATCTGGTCGCAATGTTACGGTCATTGTCCACAGCCGGGCAGTTGTTGACAATGACGTAACCCGTCGTTGTATGCGGCCATCATGTCACCAACACATGCCGCACTGTTTATTTTGTCAATGTCACTTTTATCCTCCTGAAGACACACATGATCCAAACGCCGAAAAACTACCTCTTTATACATTCGTGCATGCTTTGTGGCATTTACACAAAAAGTTATGGCCATGTGGTCACCGGATACATTCCCATGCGTGTCACATAAGCACGCATCGTAAACACTCGGTCGTGAAGTAATCATTGCAGCGTTGTTTCGAACGATGACAACGTTTAGGAGGTGACCTGTGTTGTGGCATCTGTCACCCACTGGCGCATGCCCCAGAGAGCATCTCCGAATATTGCCGTGCGTCAGGATTTGATATAATGTCAAGATAGAAATTCATATCATCGGTAATAACGATGTCATGCGGGTCCAGCATCACGGAGTCCAAGTATGTTGACCACTGCTCGAAGAACATTGTTTGTGTGAAGCCGTTTCGTTTATACGATGGAGGGCGGTATATCACTCCCAGTCTGAACTTGGCGCCACGTGTTGTATATTAGTTATTGCATACATGTTATATATTAGACGGCATGTTCAAAATGGGTGAAGTTATGACCTGAACTTTCATGCCGAACTTAACATTAAGCAGTACATTAAGACCACGCCAACATGCGTTTCAGGGCAGGATTTAACGGTGCATCGAACTTGTTGCGAGGGTTATGTTGAAATGTGTACCCATATGACACAAGTTCTTTTAACACATAATTGTCAGTGTCCACCCCAAGCCAGGTTTCTGTCAACGCTAATATGTCAATGTCCCTGGAAATGACCCGGTCAGCCAACGAAGTAGCCTTATTTCGAACTGACTGAGACTGCATACAACACACCACAGTGGACCGTCACATGACTACTGTTTAATGCAGTGCAGGCTTACCACGTGGGTTGTATTATTTCTTCTAGCAACATTTTCAGCTCGTGTAGAAAACTCTAAATCATTAGTAATCCGTGTTGGGATCGCGTGCTGTTTGCGCGTGCCTCCCCGTTTGCCACGCAAGGTGTCACTGCAAGCAGACTGTCCCAAATGTCTTATTAAGGAGGAAGTTGCGTCAGACAGTTAGGGTGTGACAGCCCTGGAGCCAGGCCAAAAGGTTCGAATGAAGCACATCGTCAACAATTTGCCGCCAAATTGCGTAACACACTGGCGTTGTCAGTGGGCACCTGACCTGATGTATGTATGTATGTATGTGTGTGTGTGTGTGTGTGTGTGTGTGTGTGTGTGTGTGTGTGTGTGTGTGTGTGTGTGTGTGTGTGTGTGTGTGTGTGTGTGTGCGTGCGTGCGTGCGTGCGTGCGTGCGTGCGTGCGTGCGTGCGTGCGTGCGTGCGTGCGTGAGTGTGTGTGTGTGTGTGTGTGTGGTGTGTGTGTGTGTGTGTGTGTGTGTGTGTGTGTGTGTGTGTGTGTGTGTGTGTGTGTCCAGATACATGTCTCCGGTCTGCTGACGTCGACACCCTTGCTGTCTCGATATCACGCACCAGAGTCGGTTACTGCCCTTTTTCCTTCTTGCTGCGACAACCGCACGGAACGCTCTGTCGTCACTGTCCTGACAGACGCGTGGTTAGTTAGCAAACACGTGGAACCCTCCACGGACACTGTAGCGGCAACCACGTGGACAGTGTTGTCGTCTCTGTAATGGCTGGCATGTGCAACACTGTCATCACTGCACAGTCATAACATCACGGGATTTATTTAAATATATGTTTTAAACTCTCCAATTCATTGCAGCGACTATGAGACTCATTTGCAACCCTCACACACATATGTATGTTTTCTCTCCACACTCACACACTACAGCTGACGTATGTTCTATCTTCACGCTTACACACTACAGCTGACGTATGTTTTATTTTCACGGTCACACAGTACAGCTGACGTATGCTTTATCTTCACGCTCACACACTACAGCTGACGTATGTTTTATCTTCACGCTCACACACTACAGCTGACGTGTGTTTTATCTTCACGCTCACATACTACAGCTGACGTATGTTCTGTCTTCACGCTCACACGCAGCAGCCGACGTATGTTTTGTCTTCACACTCACATACTACAGGTGACGTATGTTTTGTCTTTATACTCACATACTACAGGTGACGTATGTTCTGTCTCCACGCTCACATACTACAGCCGACGTATGTTTTGTCTTCACACTCACACACTACAGGTGACGTATGTTTTGTCTTTATACTCACATACTACAGCTGACGTACGTTTTTTCTTCACACTCACACACTACAGGTGACGTATGTTTTGTCTTTATACTCACATACTACAGCTGACGTACGTTTTTTCTTCATTGCACTGCGACACACTCACACGGTGACGTATGTTTTGCCCTTCCCTGACAGACGCTGGTTAGTTTTGCATCACACCAACCCTCCACTGACATGTTTGCTTCAACCACACTGGACAGTGTTGTCGTCTCTTAAATACGCTGGCATTTTTGCACCTTCACACTCACACAAAACATGACGTAGATTTATTTAAAAAATATTGTTTTAAATTTCCCCAATTCACACACTAAAGTTGACTTTTTTTGAAATCCCTCACACACATAGGGGGTATGTTTTGTCTTCACACTCACACACTACAGCTGACGTATGTTCTATCTTCACGCTTACACACAAACAGTTGACGTATGTTTTTTCTTCACACTCACACA
Source organism: Ridgeia piscesae (assembly GCA_025642075.2). Lineage (NCBI taxonomy): Eukaryota > Metazoa > Annelida > Polychaeta > Sabellida > Siboglinidae > Ridgeia > Ridgeia piscesae. The sequence continues at coordinate 84,390 of JAODUO010001578.1, read as the reverse complement.
CAAACAGTTGACGTATGTTTTGTCTTCACATTCACACACTACAGGTGACGTATGTTTTGTCTTCACACTCACACACTACAGCTGACGTATGTTTTGTCTTCACATTCACACACTACAGCTGACGTATGTTTTGTCTTCACGCTCACATACTACAGCTGACGTATGTTCTGTCTCCACGCTCACACACTACAGCTGACGTATGTTCTGTCTTTATACTCACACGCAACAGCCGACGTATGTTTTGTCTTCACACTCACACACTACAGGTGACGTATGTTTTGTCTTTATACTCACATACTACAGCTGACGTATGTTTTTTCTTCACACTCACACACTACAGCTGACGTATGTTTTATCTTCACGCTCACACACTACAGCTGACGTATGTTCTGTCTCCACGCTCACATACTACAGCTGACGTATGTTCTGTCTCCACGCTCACACACTACAGCTGACGTATGTTCTGTCTTTATACTCACACGCAGCAGCCGACGTATGTTTTGTCTTCACACTCACACACTACAGGTGACGTATGTTTTGTCTTTATACTCACATACTACAGCTGACGTATGTTTTTTCTTCACACTCACACACTACAGGTGACGTATGTTTTGTCTTCACACTCACACACTAAAGTTGACGTATGTTTTGTCTTCACATTCACACACTACAGGTGACGTATGTTTTGTCTTCACACTCACACACTAAAGCTGATGTATGTTTTGTCTTCACACTCACACACTACAGGTGACGTATGTTTTGTCTTCACACTCACACACTACAGGTGACGTATGTTTTGTCTTCACACTCACACACTAAAGTTGACGTATGTTTTGTCTTCACATTCACACACTACAGCTGACGTATGTTTTGTCTTCACACTCACACACTACAGCTGACGTATGTTTTGTCTTCACACTCACACACTACAGCTGACGCATGTTTTGTCTTCACATTCACACACTACAGCTGACGTATGTTCTTTCTCCACGCTCACACACTATGTTCTGTCTCCAGTTAGTTACATGTCTTATATTGTTTGTTTAACTTATTGATGTTCATTTTTATTACTGTTATAACATAATATGTAATATTGTATACCTGATGCATCCAAACGTAAATGTAAACGTATCGATTCATACAAAACAACGCCTATTTGCCGGTGCTGGGCCACTCACACTGACCACACTCATACTAACCACACTCACACTGACCACACTCACACTGACCACACTAACACTGATCACAATCACGGTGACCACACTGACCACGTTCACTCTGAACACGATCACACTGACCACACTCACACTGACCACACTAACACTGATCACGATCACGCTGACCACGGTCACGCTGACCACGCTCACGCTAACCACATTCACACTGACCACGTTCACGCTGAACCCTCTCATGTTGACCACACTTACTGTCTACACTCGTCGCACTTGATATAATAAAAGTTGTAATTTTAATCTAGTCCTTTATTTTTAAGCAGGGTCCATATACTTTTGACGCAACAAAGTGTTCTTCACGTAGCTACGATATAACGGCGAACTACGTTTCTGTTACAACATTGCCACCCACGGAACACATTTGATGACTCTCTGTGTTATATTTTTCCTCAGGGCCGTGTCAACACGTGACACAAAGATGGCGTCCAGTCGCCGATGGGACGCCAGTCCTATTGCGCACCCTCCACGCGCAGTCACGATGAACGCAACGGCGCGGGAGGAGACGTCCGCCACCAACGCGTCTGCTATCGCGAGTCACGTGGACACCAACGAAGCAATCGTGTCGGAGTTTATGCGCTCTCTGTACACCTATGACGAGCCGCTGTCCATTTTACTCATTGGCCTCTACTCCGTCGCCTTCGTCGTCGGTCTCCTTGGCAACCTGTTCGTCATCGCCGTCGTCATCCACCTGCCGCACATGCGCACGAAGACGAACATGTTCCTAATGAACCTGGCGGTGGGCGACCTGCTGGTCATCGTGGTGGGCATGCCGTTCACCCTGGCACCCTACATCTACCGCAACTGGGTGTACGGGGTGGTTGTGTGTAAACTCACCCCGTTCGTCGAGGGTATCTCTGTGAGCGTCAGTGTGCTCACCCTGCTAGCCATCAGCATTGACCGCCTGTACGCCATCCTACGGCCGATGCAGGCACGCCTGCTGCTGTCCGGCCGACGGGTCATCGTCGTGCTGCCGGCCGTGTGGCTCGTGGCCATCGTCATCGCGTCGCCGGTCATCGTCGTCAACGACACAGCCGTCCAGCCCGTCACACACACAGTGTACGTGACGACGTGCGAGGAGAAATGGCGGCACATCGACTGGAAGAACACGTACAACGTGACGGTGTTCGTCACGTTGTACGTCGTGCCGCTGCTCACGATGACCGCCGCCTACGTCATGATCGCGCGCGTCCTCTGGCGGGGCGACCTGCTCGTGCACGACGTGGGCCACCGGCGCGAGCAGTGCACGTCGCACCTGACCCGTAGTCGGCGCCGCAGCGTCCGTCTCCTCGTGTCCGTCGTCGCCACGTTCGCCGTCTCGTGGATGCCGTACCATGTCGTCAACATCTACCTCGACCTGAACCGCTCGAGCGCGCGCTCCGTCGCCATCGCCACGCACGTGTATCCGCTCGTGCAGTGGCTCGGCCTCGCCAACTCGGCGTCCAACCCGCTGTGCTACTGTCTCTTCAGCCGCAGCTTCTGTAAAGCGCTCACACAGATGTGCTGCTTCTGGCGTCGCCGCGTGTCCGTGCCCGCGGCCCTGCAGCGGGACGTCGCCGCCGATTGCGGCAGTCTGGCGAGCACCGGCGACAAGGACTGTATCCGCGTTGTGCCGGACGTGAGACGGTCGAGAGGCGGCCTGAGAGCGGTCACGGGAACGTACCGCTTCACGCTGCCCAGGCGGCCGTGGGCCAAACACCGGCGCTGCGGGACGCGCGCCCTCAAGGGCAGCAATGGCGTTGAGAGGACGTCGAGTGAATGCCGGGAACTGATCACGACATGCGAGACTACGGTTTGATTGGACGACTGGATGCGCTACGCTCTAATTTATTTTATTGAATGTGTTCGCGAGATCGTAATTAGACAATTGATTTATCTGCGCATTGTTTCTGCCTTTCTAACAAGTGGGTTTCACAACACTAAGATCTATAAAATGATGACGTGGTTGATTACTTCCGGAAGTTCTCTCTTCAGCCTCAGTAGATTTGTATAGGAAGAGATAGGTAAAATACCAATAAGGATACGACTAAAACATCAACCTGCCGAGACAAAGGGCACTGCGATAACCGTGGAGCCATTGTTTACGCCTGTGAACGTCCGTACAGGTACACTGGTATTTGGAAGAGTAAATAAAAACCGTATTGGCAATGTTGTCGATAATATTGAGAATAACAAAAAAGAACACGTAGTTCAATTAATGGGAAACTTAAAAGTTCGGTACGGTAAGTTCAAGGACGCATCAACAATAGGTCTTGTCGTCGGATGAGTGCGTCTTGTCAACCTATTTAGACGTTCAGTTCATCGTACTCGGAACGATTCACGACGTCACATCTCAATCGTCATCACACGTAGAGAAGATGACAGTAAGGCCATTGTGTCAAGAAGGGTGGACGTCTACAACGTACAGTGAACGTAGGCTCTATACGATAACTCTCATGCATTGTTGGCTATTTGAGACTTTCCAAAATGGCGCTATCCCTTTTGATTCGCTTATTGCAGTGGCACGTGTAAATACATCCAGACCCGTGGTTCTCACACATTAATGTATAAGAAGGGCAAAGTACGACTAATCGACCGGACTTCCTGTTGATAATGAATAGCTTACTTCAATCAGACAACGTAACCTTCCTTTTTATTTATACATGTATCGCCTTTGCTGCCAGACAGTTCTCACACCAATACACCCACCTCAGCATCGTGAATCACATGTCTGGCGGAAGCGGGTATAGTCCCAATCGCAGTTGGGTGAGGGTCAGTCCAAATACTCTCGATCACTCTGTTTGCTCGATTTTTCCACTGTACTCTGTTTATTGTCGTCTCTCACGTCCCCCTCATATTTTCATATCGTCACGCAGTCCCCTCAACTCAACTGTGGTCCATCTTCAGTGTCCTAGGTGTTTTTGTGGTTCTGCTTCTTTTCTGCTGGCAACCTCACCTTCGCGTCCGACTTCCCATCAAAACTCCTTCTAAGCTGCTTTCAGTCCAACTTCTTTCCTGAGATCGTTCATCCTTCTGTCTTTCTGTCTTTCTGTCTTTTTTCTCTCTCTCTGTCTTTCACTCTGTCTTTCTATCTGTCTCTGTATTTGTTTCTACCTGTCTGCCTCTGCATCTGCCACTGCCTCTGCCTCTGCCTCTGCCTCTGCCTCTGCCTCTGCCTCTGCCTCTGCCTCTTCCTCTGCCCTGCCCTGCCCTGCCTCTGCCTCTGCCCTGTCTGTCTCTCCTCTGCTCTCTCTCTCTCTCTCTCTCTCTCTCTCTCTCTCTCTCTCTCTCTCTCTCTCTCTCTCTTCTCTTCTCTCTGTCTCTCTCTCTCTCTCTCTCTCTCTCTCTCTTCGTTCTCTCTCTCTATCTCTCTCTCTCGTTCTCTCTCTCTCTCTACATTACGTACGTCACTCATCCTCAATCTTGTATTTCTGCTCCAATATAAGCACGACATGAACTACAAGACTAAGGGTGCCATCTGGTCAATAAACATGTGATTAATGCGACCCCGCTTATGGTAGAACATTAACGATGCACCATTTCGAAAACAAATGGATAATTGCCCCTGTTTTACTTTCAGCCCAATTGACGTCTTGCCCCTACACTCCATTGGTATGTATGCTATGTGAAATATTTACCTCTCTATCTAATACAATTCCATCATAACCGAACATGCCATTAGCCTTACAAATTATATTAAGAAGAACACAATATATATTAAGAAGAAAACAACACACATATCTGTACATATCTCTCATGACAATGAAACGGTTTTTTTTCAACAGTCGGTTGGTGTAAGTCAACAGTTCTTAACTCTTTCAATAGCCACCAATTATTTCGTCAACGAGCCATTGTGATTAGGTCGCCAAGAGTGTCGGTCAGCGGCAATCCGAAATAATGTATCTTTATTGACCAATCTCGCTGTGCCAGAAGCATTAATATTTGGACACTGCATAAATTTGACATGCAATGTGATAAGAAATCATATCACATGTATTCATGTGTATAGGTGCTATTTCTGCCGTCCGAAGGTGCTCTTTTGTGATATTACCCCGTGAGCATGTTCTGTTAGCAATGCCCCGACGTCCGGCCCGATGGTGTTCAGTTATAATGATTTCGGACGCACTGCATGTGTTAATACATTCCGGTGTTACGACACCACATTGACAACACGTTAACTAAAGCTTAGCGTCCATTATCCAGACTCCGCGATGTGGCGCCACTGTCTGTCCGTCACCGCCAGAGAGCCCATGCTGTTGCCAAGACACCTTTTGTGAAGCCAATACAGTATCGGGCACTGCCATACGACAGCATCGTGACCTCATCCCCCAGTCACTGCCTGAACACGTGGTAGTAAAGGCCCAGACGCGCTATCAGACAATGGTGTACGGCAGTGACCTATCGGGTGCACATGCACATGCTTACGTCAGAACCAGGCTGATGTCTGACGGCGATCCAACATGCACTATTCTTATCCGACACGCGGGATCCGATAACCAATGAAAATAGAGTATCGCATTGACACACCCCCACCTTGGTAACACAGTGACAGAGTAGTCGTACTTCCGTCCGACAATGTCTGGACTTGTGGGAGGCCGGCCGATAGGTAGACAACACCACACATACTGCACTGTCGTACGGCATTGCCTGATAGTGTATCAGGGACTTAAGAGTTGATGTCACACATGGATATCATAGACTTAAAAGTTCATGTCACACTTATGTATCAGGGACTTAAGAGTTCATGTCAAACTTATGTATCACGAACTTAAGAGTTCATGTCATAAATGTGTTTCGGGGACTTAAGAGTCCATGTCACACATGTTGAGTTGTCGTACGAAAGTGCCTGGAAATGGTTCAGGATATTTACACTTGGTGTCGGGACAACAATACAAAACAGTCGTCCTGAAAACATTCGCCAATCTGACACTCTAACTAGATTCAATACTGTCTTTAAACCGCATTTATTTAAATTGGCTTACTCCCGCAGAGGAAACATTTGCAATCAGGTATTTTGTTAATTACTATATTGGTTTATTTGAAATTAATTAGTTATTATCTTTTTAAAATTACGTAATAATTCTAATATTTTACTTTTCAATTTACCATAACTCTTTATAATTACACAATTGTCTTAATATTTGATAAAACTATGTAATATATATATGAATTACTTAGTAAATGTTAATATAAATATAACATTAAATGTTAACATGATATACCGTTATAACTGTTGTAGGATTCCATGTAAGTTTTATAATGAGTGTACGATCATATGAACGGGCTGGACACAGAAATACGGTGTTTCATAACTGCTAATAATAATGATAATAATAACTACCTTCAGACGACCATGTAATGAAAATTACTCGTGTGCTAACAAACTGAATAAGAATAAACCGTTTTAGTTGACACGACTTTATGCTCCAACATTAGAATCCGACGACACTTAAAGGGATACTCCAGTCAGTGAGAGATTCACACTATTTACTTACACCTGTATAATATATTGGTTGTGCATAATAATTGTGCACAAAGATCGTTAATAAACAATTAATTATTGTATAATTGTACCAGAAACACTCAATGTTGGATTCAGGGCGCTGCCATCTTGAGATTTGTGCGCCAGTGACGTAAACCGCTTACGTCATTGGCGCATGCATATTCGAATATATTACGTGTGTCCAATGGTATTTGATGTAGCCAGTACGTCGCGGATTGCTTACGTCACTATCACAAACATTAGCGAAGATTCCGCCAATCCTTGCCTTTTTCAACAATGCGCCAGTGACGTAAACGATTTGGCATACGTCACTGGCGCATAAGTCTCAATATGGCAGCGCCCTAAATTATATTAAGTAATATTTGTATTACATTTTACGACACCGTGGCTCATCTTTGTAAACCTAGTGGACACGTGTTTGCATTCTTTATGTACATTATCTGGCACCATTACATTTAATTAATTGTACGCGAATGTAGGAGACAATGTGCGTTCGTCGGGCGATCAGTAATCCCTCAAATTAAAGTAGCATTGCTGTAAGATCAGAATGATGGCGTACATGGAAGGACGGGGTGCAACATCCATAAATAGCCAACACGCCTGATTTAGTATGGGGCGGAAGGATGGCGAGGGGGGGGGGCAGAATTGTATGTCCGCCCCACCGAAATTCCAGGGAGCAGCTGGAAGCGCCTATGAAAAATAAATTACCCGAGTTTGGGCAGCTTCCAACATAATATTCTGGGATACAGTCGCGGATCTGTCTACGGAGATGTTATGCAATTTGACTACCAATGCCAAACCACATTTCTTGATCCAACTCTATTCCCGGCGAGTTCACGTGACTGTACGAGAGTCGACAGGAGGAGACTTGGTTGTAGAGCGCTGTGACGCAGTGGCTAGAACAACGGATTATCGGTGGAGAGAAGCCGGGTTCGAACTTGTTGTTACTGTACCGAACACGGGGCAGGTTCGTTCTGCATTGCTCCAGGTCACTCAGATGTACGAACGCGTGCATGACAGTAGGCCGTGTGTATATGTGTGTCATGACAGTAGGTCGTGTGTATTTGTGTGTCATGACAGTAGGCCGTGTGTATATTTGTGTCATGACAGTAGGCCGTGTGTATATGTGTGTCATGACAGTAGGCCGTGTGTATATGTGTGTCATGACAGTAGGCCGTGTGTATATTTGTGTCATGACAGTAGGCCGTGTGTATATGTGTGTCATGACAGTAGGTCGTGTGTATATGTGTGTCATGACAGTAGGCCGTGTGTATATGGGTGTCATGACAGTAGGTCGTGTGTATATGTGTGTCATGACAGTAGGCCGTGTGTATATTTGTGTCATGACAGTAGGCCGTGTGTATATGTGTGTCATGACAGTAGGTCGTGTGTATATGTGTGTCATGACAGTAGGCCGGGTGTATATTTGTGTCATGACAGTAGGCCGTGTGTATATTTGTGTCATGACAGTAGGCCGTGTGTATATGTGTGTCATGACAGTAGGCCGTGTGTATATTACGTGTGTCATGACAGTAGGCCGTGTGTATATGTGTGTCATGACAGTAGGCCGTGTGTATATGTGTGTCATGACAGTAGGCCGTGTGTATACGTGTGCCATGACAGGAAGCCGTATGTATATGTGTGTCATGACAGTAGGCCGTGTGTATACGTGTGTCATGACAGTAGGCCGTGTGTATATGTGTGTCATGACAGTAGGCCGTGTGTATATGTGTGTCATGACAGTAGGTCGTGTGTATATGTGTGTCATCACAGTAGGCCGTGTGTATATTTGTGCAATGACAGTAGGCCGTGTATATAATTATGTGTGTCATGACAGTAGGCCGTGTGTATATGTGTGTCATGACAGTAGGCCGTGTGTATAATTATGTGTGTCATGACAGTAGGCCGTGTGTATAATTATGTGTGTCATCACAGTAGGCCGTGTGTATAATTATGTGTGTCATCACAGTAGGCCGTGTGTATATTTGTGTGTCATCACAGTAGGCCGTGTGTATATGTGTGTCATCACAGTAGGCCGTGTGTATATGTGTGTCATCACAGTAGGCCGTGTGTATATGTGTGTCATCACAGTAGGCCGTGTGTATATGTGTGTCATCACAGTAGGCCGTGTGTATATCTGTGCAATGACAGTAGGCCGTGTGTATATGTGTGTCATGACAGTAGGCCGTGTGTATATGTGTGTCTTGACAGTAGGCCGTGTGTATATGTGTGTCATGACAGTAGGCCGTATGTATATTTGTGCAATGACAGTAGGCCGTGTGTATATGTGTGTCATGACCGTAGGCCGTGTGTATATTTGTGTCATGACCGTAGGCCGTGTGTATATTTGTGTATCGTGCATTGATTTCATCGTGGCTTAATCTTTCCCAGTGAAGTCGATATAACGTTCGATTGATTGTTGTGTGGACGTGATACTAGCTGCAGTACGCTAGACCGTGTCAACTTCCTTGGCGGCCATTTAAACGGGGCAATGCTTACACACTCTTGCTCACACACACAGTTTACACGGCCAGGCTGCGTCACACCTGACTGAGCAGCCTACTCGACCCAATCCATTGTCTCACACCGCTGGGTCCACGCTCTACTACTCTACACCCACTGCCGGCGTTGTACTCAAGGCGACAAAGTTATTCCACGCGCGGCACCACTGCCCTGGAATGATTATTTACCACCTGTCACGTGAGCCACAACTCACATTTATCTGTACACGAGCTTTTCACTTTAAATAAAATATGTCTCATTCTGACAATGTTTGCTATAAACATGTAATGTATTATGATTATTATTTAGACTTGCCGTGTTTTAGTTAGCATTACTAATTTATCGTTATGTTTATATATTTATTGCCGTTATATATTTTCTAATGCAATTATGTTTTAAATATTCTTGATACTTTCATCCCATGTTTTTTATTGTAATGAGCCTCTGAGTGATAACATTTCCAGACATAAACAATAACATAATAATAATAATAAATACATAAAATAAATACGTCAATAATAGTAATAATGGGAGTTATAATAATAAAAATAATTATGATGATGGTAATACTATTATTTAATTTTTGCCCGACCTTTGCATGTCGCTAGAAGGACAAACATTCGGGTGTCACGAGTTGTGTCGTTACTACGTTCCGTTATTCGACTCCTCAGAGAACAAGCAGTTCTAAGACCAACCTGTGATTTATGCTGAACCAAAGTAACAAAATGCATAATTGGTTCATCTGATAAACAATGACAAATTAAATGCGTTGCGTTGACACAATACGCCACACGTCACTGGGAGGAGGCTGCGAGAAGCTGTTGTGTGACTAATTACCTTCGTTAACGCCGCCTGCTCTCGAAGCATCGCCGCGTTACGGCTACGTCAACATACATTAATTACAATACCAACACCCAATGATAACATGTTTAATGGTTTAACTACTAATATAACCGTTACCGAGCAATAACTAGGTTCCTGGTATTTACATGCACGTTGCCAGTACAGACACTTTTTCTAAATCTCCGCTGCGCCGTCGCTGACGCACTGTGATATTGGCAAATCACGTCTGATATTAGCCAGAAGATTGATTGCGCGCGGCAGTCAGTGGCGACCGCGCCAGTCGATCGATATTGGCGATGAATATTAAAGCAGTGGCGGGTGCATCGTGTATGAAGACAGCGACAGACGGACAGTCGCATTCCGGATTGGCCGTAGATATGCGAACGCAAGAATTAGTTCAAAGGTAGCGAGCGCTATGTGGAGATGCCGGACGGTGCACGGAGCTCAACGACAGAGGCTAGGACATACAACCCAGACTGCGGAGTATTGCTTGCGAAAACAGCAGTCAACTTGCACACTACGTCGATTAATCTGCTGCGTTGACGCGCTGCGTATGTTGTTAGTACAGAGTGCTGGTGCATGTCGGTGAGCCTGACACTCGCAGGAAATTCGCAGAGAATTAGCGATCAGTTCAGTGTCACGTTGAAACACCGTGACCTTATTTCAGTTCAGTTCAAGTAACGACGCCTTCAACCAAGGTAAGTCTATCAGTTTACATCCGTATGTGTGTGTGTGTGTGTGTGTGTGTGTGTGTGTGTGTGTGTGTGCGTGCGTGCGTGCGTGCGTGCGTGCGTGCGTCGTGCGTGCGTGCGTGCGTGCGTGCGTGCGTGTGCGTGTGTTTGTGTATGTGTGCGTCTCTGCTTGTACCCATGTCTTGCATACATCCTTACGTGTACGCATATATAACCGCGTGGTTATCGCACATCACTGCATAGTAGTCTTCACTCTGCATATTACAGACAAATTAATCCTCAAATCCTAACCCGCTGTTGGCTCGATGGCGACTAGAGCTCATTACTGCGCCAGGTTAGCGCATTAACCTGCTCTCAGTCTCCAAGTTTATGTCTTGGAAGTGCTCTCTTTTCGGTCTCTCGCTGTCTCTCTTTGTTCCTCTTCATCAATTAAATGACCGCGGTCAACCTGCTGACCATTATTGTTTTTTATAGTTGTCCTTCTCTAGAATAGTTAGTCCACTTCAGGTTACGTATTTACCCCGTGTGTGGGATCTCTTACTTCCCTGGCATAGACACCAGATAGATGTGTTTTCTGAAAGACACAGGCAAATGTGGGGTGAACAAAATTGCCTAAGTTTCGAAACGGCGGCAAGTAGGATTGAAACACCCTCAATTGACACTCCGGCGCTCTACCCTGACTCTATGTATGTCTGTTTGTGTGTCTGTATGTCTGTGTGTCTGTCTGTGTGTGTGTCTCTGTCTCTGTCTGTCTGTCTGTCTGTCTCTCTGTCTGTCTCTGTCTCTATCTCTGTCTCTGTCTCTCCCTCTCTCTCTCTCTCTCTCTCTCTCTCGCTCTGTATTTGGGTCTCTCTCTCTGTTCCTCTCTATTGCTCTCTCGCTCACTTTCTCTGTCTGTCTCTGTCAGTCTCTGTCTGTTTCTGTCTGTCTCGCTGTGCCTTTGTATCTCTGTATATCTTTCTCTCTCTCTCTCTCTCTCTCTCTCTCTCTCTCTCTCTCTCTCTCTCTCTCTCTCTCTCTCTCTCTCTCTCCCTCCCTCCCTCCCTCCCTCCCTCCCTCCCTCCCTCTCTTTCTGTCTGTCTGTCTGTCTGCCCCCCCTCTCTCTCTCATTCTCTGTCTTTTTTCTCTCTGCCTCCCTGCCTCCCTGCCTCCCCCCTCTCTCTCTCTTTCTCTTGCTCTCTCACTCACATACCTCTCTCACCCATCACTGTGTTGGGAATTCGTGTCGGCTGACCATTTCGCTAATTGGATAGACGCCGTGGTACAAAAGGCGATACGTTGTTGCTCTTCTGACATATGCTATTTTTACTCAGCCCACGGACAGCATGTTGCACGGTGCATGTTGCACGGTGCATGTGTGCGTGTTAACGTGTTGCTATAACGTTTCGCTGAGTAATGTTATTTTTAATGTCGGAGTAGAGAGTGTAAGATTTATGATGTGCATGTGTTACGCATGTTACGACATCGGAGTTTTAGATCATAATTATTTATGTTCTGCTCTCGGGACATGCCAAAATACTAATCCGCCCACAGTCGTTATAATACCGTAAACCATTTCGGCCACCCTGACAACGCGCGTGTTTAAAATGAAATAAGCTAGGATCACATCTCTGTAATCCTGCCGACATTCCGATTACAAATAAAGGAATATAATGCTATCATATAATATGTATCCAATTCAACACATGTACGTAGCTAATCTTCATTCATAACTGTTCACACCATGACGACTGTGCTTAACGCCAAGTGCATGCTTTTGTTTAGCTAATGATCGTACATTGATCGACAGCGCCGGCGGGACTTTATAAAGTGCTGGCAAATATTGCGTGACCGTGGGCGTTTCGAAGCACCACTACAATACATTATTTTTCATAACACATGTTTGCTAGATATGAAAATGAGCTCTGCGGTTTTGTTCTCGCCAATCACTGCTTCGCTTGAACGTTAACATTTTACTCATATATTGTAAACTAGTATATTTTTACCATTATCGATGTCTTCTTAGATGATATCGTTGTTCTGAGCTACTGAAAGTCTTTCAATATCTGATTTATTTGTCTAATACGGGCGACAGTGACGAATGCCTTGTTTTGTTGCATGTGGTGACTACTTGGCAGTTATTAAGTTGCATTTTTCACCACCACCACCACCACCGCCACCGCCACCGCCGCCGCCACCACCACCACCACCACCACCAACAACAACAACAACACCACCACCATCAGCAGCAGCACCACCATCAACAACAACAACAACAACATCAGCAACATTATATTCAGTCTGCTGGAGAACCACGCAGGATCCGTTTTAAATATCCAGATTGCCAACAAAGTTATTTAGCAATGCAATAACAAAGACATTCGTAATCATCCACGCTGTCCCGACCGAATCTGCTACCGTGAATGTCGAAATGCCCTACTCTCTTCCTACACGGCTGTGTTCCAGCGCATCGCCAGCATGGACCCAATACTACAAAGAGGATACTCGCAACTGGAGGACGACGTCGAGAGAGACCGGAACTCAGGCAGTAGTGGCGCCACCTGGAGTCATAGTAGTAGCGAGTCAAGGGGCGGTGACAGTGCCCCGGAAGACCGCCACCATCTGGTCTACCTGGCCATGGTGTTGTGCGGCGTTGGTTTCCTTCTACCCTACAACAACTTCATCACCGCCGTCGACTACTACCAGGCCAAGTATCCCGGCAGTACGATCATGTTCGACATGAGTCTGACGTACATCTGCATGGCGCTAGGGGGCGTCATTGTCAACAACCTGCTGGTGGAGGTAGGTTTTGCGGTGTCACGTCAGCTGCTTTTGCACTTGTAAATATTACTACTGCTATAACACAATTGGTGTTTTTATTGGCGTTTTTACTGCAATCACGCTACTGTGAAATGTTGTAGTAATACACACCTGTCCAGTCCACATCGAAACTCTGCCATCACTGCACGCCTTTGTTATCATCGAATTTGTGGTTTACATTTATTTTTGTATCTTCACGTCCATGGCGATAACCAGTCCATGACGGATAGTTTCCCAGTCCCGACAGGTGTTTACGGTAAAGTTCCCCAAACATTACTTCCATAAAGTAAACTATATGAAATTAGTCGAATCGAAACGTCATTCGTGTCACTTTTTCACTGCCAGGTAAACTTACATAAACTAGTAAGTAGTCACTACCACTACACCTGCTATTAGTTTACAAACACAGTAGCTATCTGAGCGAAATATAGATGTGTAAACATTTAGATCACCACCCGATCCTCATAGTTGCCAAGAGTACGTCTACTTCAGTCCGTCACAAACCTCTGCCACCGAACACCATGTCGAGTTCTACCGGAACCGTCCAACCACACAGCTATTAGTGCCCTAACACTATTCGCTCAAAATGATCGACATAACAGTTTTCCCCACTTACTCCTTTATATACTGTAGCTGACTTACTGTGGCTGTAGAGTGAATGCACTTGCCCAAGGTTCGACACAGCAGCGCAGGATTCGTATCCTGGTTCTCGCGATCAATATCGTTCAATCTTACATATATTTGAATTGTAAATATAATTTTAAATGATATTTAGACCTCTTATAATATTTATTTATTTGTTTACTAACATAACATTTTATTTTTAGAAGAAAACTTAGAATTTGAAAGACATTTTATAAACATTTATTTATTTATTAACTAGCTAAACAAAATTATTTTTAATGGATAACCTATTATTTAAAAATATATCTGAGATATGTAATTTATTTATTAGATCAAAATAATATCTTTTTTTATCATTTTAAAGAACATTTTGTATTTGCCATATTTCATTTTATTATAATATATAGGCACTATGTGAGTCAACGCATACATTCCAATTTAACATGTAATGCATGTTGAAAATGGCAATAAAGCTTTATTATTATTACTATTATTGTTATTGTTATTATTATTACTGTGAGTTCGGTTCCCTAGCCATTGCACCACAGCGCTCCACTAAGACCACGTCCTACAATGGTCTACTGCATCAATGAACACGACAGTGCTACCACGGCACAAGCCAGTCACGCTGGTCCCGTGCAGTGTTCTGTGTTATCATTGTTATCAGCTTAAATTAGTTGTTACACATTATAACATAGACACGCTTGTTTAAGGTGGTGTGTTATTATATTATATTATTTTACATTATGCCATGTTGTATTACATTTGCTTGGATTGTATTGCATTATCATATTATAGTATATACTACTACTACTACTACTACTACTACTACTAATAATAATAATAAAACAGTGAATAGTGAATAGAGAACAATGAATAACGAATAATGAATAAAAAGTATATATGTAACAGGTAACAATTAAAATAAGAATGACGCTTATTTTTTATTTAGATTACGATCATCTTTACTTATATATTTGTCTAAATGTATACCCAAACCAAACTAGTTTATGATGTAGTTAACTGTCTCCCTGCCTTCCCAGCCCCTCTCTCTCAACGCACGCATCACTTTCGGGTACTCGCTGCCCTTTGTCATGCTCACCCTGGTGACAGTCTGCGACGTGTGGAAGGGGATGTTTGACACTGACACCTCGTATCGCTTCACACTGGCGGCCATCGCAGTCGTCGCCCTCGGCTGCACAGGTACAGTACAGATACAGTCGCCCTTCGGTCACATATTGACTGTTGTCTGCCAATTACGTCATTGTTTCAGCAAACTATAGTTTTTTACAGTTGACTAAACGGTATTTGTTTTGACGAGGGGACATATTATTAACTTGCCTGATAATAAAAAGTCAGACGATATTGAATCGGAATAAGGAAATCCCAAAAGGATTATAATTTATTTTCAGAAAACAATATCTATCTTCTATTAATATGTTGAACGCATAAAACTAAAACTTTATATGTGTAACGAAAACATTGTGAAAAAATGATTTTTTGATGCATTATGGAATATAGAATCAAAGTACCGCAGCGGCAACACTCATACTAGTAATACAAGTAGATCTCCTATGCTACTGTCATGACCTTTATATATGCTGCATTTGGAACCGCCAATAAATTGTTCATATAACATCCACCGATGAACTGTTTCTTCTGTTTGGTGGTTTCAGTGCAACAATCGAGTTTCTACGGGTTCACGAGCATGTTGCCGTCACGATACACCCAGGCTGTGATGACTGGAGAAAGTACGTATCACGATTCCTTTTAGTATCATCCACCCAATCAGGACAAACACAGTGTTAACATGATGCCCTACACAGCACGAACAACACAACCTTGAGGGGTAGCAATTTCTGCTAGATCATTCAGGTCTTTGTAGAAGTACTAGTTTTGCTATTTGTGGAGATACAGCAGCAAATGTTCGACAAGTTTAATTGTTCATATGTAGCCGCATTATGGTGGACTAGACGTACCAAGTGTTCAGCCATTATGGTGGACTAGACGTACCAAGTGTTCAGCCATTATGGTGGACTAGACGTACCAAGTGTTCAGCCATTATGGTGGACTAGACGTACCAAGTGTTCAGCCATTATGGTGGACTAGACGTACCAAGTGTTCAGCCATTATGGTGGACTAGACGTACCAAGTGTTCAGCCATTATGGTGGACTAGACGTACCAAGTGTTCAGCCATTATGGTGGACTAGACGTACCAAGTGTTCAGCCATTATGGTGGACTAGACGTACCAAGTGTTCAGCCATTATGGTGGACTAGACGTACCAAGTGTTCAGCCATTATGGTGCACTAGACGTACCAAGTGTTCAGCCATTATGGTGCACTAGACGTACCAAGTGTTCAGCCATTATGGTGGACTAGACGTACCAAGTGTTCAGCCATTATGGTGGACTAGACGTACCAAGTGTTCAGCCATTATGGTGGACTAGACGTACCAAGTGTTCAGCCATTATGGTGCACTAGACGTACCAAGTGTTCAGCCATTATGGTGGACTAGACGTACCAAGTGTTCAGCCATTATGGTGGACTAGACGTACCAAGTGTTCAGCCATTATGGTGACTAGACGTACCAAGTGTTCAGCCATTATGGTGGACTAGACGTACCAAGTGTTCAGCCATTATGGTGGACTAGACGTACCAAGTGTTCAGCCATTATGGTGGACTAGACGTACCAAGTGTTCAGCCATTATGGTGGACTAGACGTACCAAGTGTTCAGCCATTATGGTGGACTAGACGTACCAAGTGTTCAGCCATTATGGTGGACTAGACGTACCAAGTGTTCAGCCATTATGGTGGACTAGACGTACCAAGTGTTCAGCCATTATGGTGGACTAGACGTACCAAGTGTTCAGCCATTATGGTGGACTAGACGTACCAAGTGTTCAGCCATTATGGTGGACTAGACGTACCAAGTGTTCAGCCATTATGGTGGACTAGACGTACCAAGTGTTCAGCCATTATGGTGGACTAGACGTACCAAGTGTTCAGCCATTATGGTGCACTAGACGTACCAAGTGTTCAGCCATTATGGTGGACTAGACGTACCAAGTGTTCAGCCATTATGGTGGACTAGACGTACCAAGTGTTCAGCCATTATGGTGGACTAGACGTACCAAGTGTTCAGCCATTATGGTGGACTAGACGTACCAAGTGTTCAGCCATTATGGTGCACTAGACGTACCAAGTGTTCAGCCATTATGGTGGACTAGACGTACCAAGTGTTCAGCCATTATGGTGGACTAGACGTACCAAGTGTTCAGCCATTATGGTGGACTAGACGTACCAAGTGTTCAGCCATTATGGTGGACTAGACGTACCAAGTGTTCAGCCATTATGGTGCACTAGACGTACCAAGTGTTCAGCCATTATGGTGGACTAGACGTACCAAGTGTTCAGCCATTATGGTGGACTAGACGTACCAAGTGTTCAGCCATTATGGTGGACTAGACGTACCAAGTGTTCAGCCATTATGGTGCACTAGACGTACCAAGTGTTCAGCCATTATGGTGGACTAGACGTACCAAGTGTTCAGCCATTATGGTGGACTAGACGTACCAAGTGTTCAGCCATTATGGTGGACTAGACGTACCAAGTGTTCAGCCATTATGGTGGACTAGACGTACCAAGTGTTCAGCCATTATGGTGGACTAGACGTACCAAGTGTTCAGCCATTATGGTGGACTAGACGTACCAAGTGTTCAGCCATTATGGTGGACTAGACGTACCAAGTGTTCAGCCATTATGGTGGACTAGACGTACCAAGTGTTCAGCCATTATGGTGGACTAGACGTACGAAGTGTTCAGCCATTATGGTGCACTAGACGTACCAAGTGTTCAGCCATTATGGTGGACTAGACGTACCAAGTGTTCAGCCATTATGGTGGACTAGACGTACCAAGTGTTCAGCCATTATGGTGCACTAGACGTACCAAGTGTTCAGCCATTATGGTGGACTAGACGTACCAAGTGTTCAGCCATTATGGTGGACTAGACGTACCAAGTGTTCAGCCATTATGGTGGACTAGACGTACCAAGTGTTTAGCCATTATGGTGGACTAGACGTACCAAGTGTTTAGCACTGTGGCATAACATACACTCATTAGTCATATTTCTGTTTTGTTTCTTTCATTCTAAATACTCTTCAGTGCCTTACATCTACATCAAGGGACTACACATTACGTAACGTTGCACCAACGAGACACCTCGTTACCACAAATGTCCGCATTATAGAAGACATGTTATAACTTCACACACATTCGCACAAACTCCAGTAAAATGGCGATGGCAATTCTTCCAATCTTTTATTTCTTATTAATGTTATCAACGTGTAAGAAACAGAATTAAATATAAACGTTAAGTTACCAGAGCCATTTATATTAATGACAAATCATAATCAGGAGAATTTTGTTAATTCATAATTGTATTATAACGCAACAAAACTGTAAAACCGGATATGTTTTTGATTACTCTAGAACTGGGTCGGTTCTTGCATCTGGTAAAAGGACATGCGTCACTTCAATTGGAAGATTATTTAAGTATACGATATAGCGTAATTTTGACAGTCTATTATATATATATATATATATATATATATATATATATATATATATATATATATATATATATATATATAGCGTTTGTTAAGTTGTCCTAGGATACTAAGCGGCTACACATGTCGAAAACAAAGAGCAAGATCGTCTCAGTGCCAGTCGAAGTTTAACAACGAATCTCTTTACGCAACTGGTACTTTTACCACCAGGTGCCGCTGGCCTCATTGTCTCCATCAACCGAATCTTGACGAAGGCCCTCGTCAAAGACATGCACACGAGCACAATCATGTTCTTCGTGCTCGGCGTCTTGTGCGTGTGCGTGTGTTTTGTCGTCTTCCACGTCAGCAGACGCACCGAGTTCGCGCGCTATTACGTCACTCGCTGCAAAAGTGCGGGAATCTGCGACGACCAACGTGCCATGACACTCCACATGTCGGTGCCAGAGGAAGTAAGCTTAGTAAGCTCAACCACTTTATCATTCGTTGTGTTGTGTTCTTCATCTTCCCGATGTTTCCTATCTCGCTTGACGGTTTATTCTGCCGACTTTCTACTATCCAACTAGTTCGACATTCTTCATTATTTCTCTTCAATTATTTTGAACTTCTCTGATCATCTGCCACTCAACGATGATCTTAGCTGCTCTTTTGGTATATCGATTTATACTGTCATTCCATATCAATGTCGTCTTCTACTTATAATGCATTCTTCTTCTGCTATACATATTCATTTATTTCTGTTTGTACCTTGTAAATACCACACACACACACCCACACAAACACACACACACACACACACCACACAATATTATATATATATATATATATATATATATATATATATAATATATTTATATATATATATATATATATATATATATATATACGTAAATATATACATTCATAAATGTCCGAATCTCTGCAAAAATCCTGCTCATCTCTATAAATATCCTATAAATAAATGTCCTGCCCATCTTGTAAATGTCCTGGTCGTCTCTGTAAATGTCCTGCCCATCTCTGTAAATGTCCTGCCCGTCCTACATAACCACTGGTAAAGCCTGTTAATGCACAATACCTATTTAGTTAAATAAACTGTTATAGCGTCGAGCGTCGGAGATGTTGATAAACACATAATACCCTATATGTTGGCAACAACCGCGGCACAACAGCGGTATTATTACTGTTACCAGCATCATCATCATTGACAACACGATCAGGTTTACAGTAACCACATTCATCGTCGTAACTACCATCGTCTTCATCATCATCACAATCTAGCGTTATTTTTATGTACATATCCTGTGTATGTATTCCATATTGTTTCGGACAATCAGCCAATAAAAAAGCAATTGTGTTAATCATAATAATCATCGTCACAATTATCACTGTCATCATTGCCACAACCGACGATTGTCTGTGCATTGATCACTCAGTGATTACGTCATCGTCGTCAACAGTAGCTGCTGTCCCAGCTGCCTAGTAACAACATGCAGCATTAACGGAAATATCAAACAATACAAGCGACAACAACAGCAACAGCTGTGTAGTTGCATCAGCACCAGCAGCAACAACAATCATGCAACAGCAACGGAAACAACAACAACATAAGCAACGTCACTACTTCCTTCGACATAGCACAAATAATACAGAACCTTCAACCCATTTATACAGGACGTTATATTTATTTCTTAATTACAGGTCGATTGTGTATTTTAAGGGGGATTTGACAACTGACACCAAAACGTCAACAACACTAGCGCCATTAGAAGAAACCAAAACGTCAACAACACTAGCGCCATTAGAAGAAACCAAAACGTCAACAACACTAGCGCCATTAGAAGAAACCAAAACGTCAACAACACTAGCGCCATTAGAAGAAACCAAAACGTCAACAACACTAGCGCCATTAGAAGAAACCAAAACGTCAACAACACTAGCGCCATTAGAAGAAACCAAAACGTCAACAACACTAGCGCCATTAGAAACAACAAAGGTACAATCAAGCGCAGACACATTTTCAAAGTGAAGATGCTTTTAGTGTATTTACTGTGTATCCTTATTGCGCATGCGTGTTCCAGGTGGACATCATGGACGGCACGGCGACGACGGACAACTACGGACAACTCGTCCTTCAGGTTCGTGGATTTGACGGACGACTGGTTATAATTGACAAGCTGTCCTCCTCTAGGTGGTAGGGTCGCCTCCTTCTAGATACATGTGTCTTGCTGAGGAAAACACATGGAACGCAGCCGGATGCAATGTGTCTGGGGACGTTCCACTTAGAATTTGGAATCGTTTGGAATGTGCCCTGTTTAGCGTAAAACATGCGTCTTTGGTGAATCTAAGAAGGCTGTGCGTTTGGAGATTTTTGTAATGGGCCACTGTGGGGTATTTTGGCGAACGTCAAAGTGAATGCAGTTTGAGTTTTGGTTCTCTTTATCCTGGACAAACGGGTACAGTATCGTACCATGGCATATGGAGTAAATATTTACGTAAAAGGAGACTAACTTAAATGGGAACAACAACAGGCAATAGCCTAATAATTCTTAAACCTATGACCACCAACTGTCACCTTTAAAAGCGTTGACTTGGTGGCGCCACCTGGGGAATGCATGATCATTAAAGGTTTAATTGAAAAAAGAAACCTATCTAAATAATTACTTTTTTTTAATCTACGCATGTATAGAAATATGCGGGTTAGTCCGGACACAAGGGATGAGATTCGATTACACTGGCCCGTGTTAGCGTCTAAATATACACAGAGACAGTGTAAGTACGTGATCGTGAGAACACGGAAGGCTCGGGACGACTGAACCACTCATTGCTTGTGGTTTTGTTCTAAACATATAGCGAAGAGGTAGCCCTCTATATGGTGTAATTGTTTTATTTGCGCGAGGGCTGGAGACAGTATAATTTTCCCAAAATATACAGAATGGGTGTCTGTGTTGAAGCCAATCGAGGTCTTCGGGTAAGTTACGGTAGCATGTCATTGGGACCTTTGTCAACAGCGACTAGACCTTTCTGATGTCAGGAGCCGAGCGAGCGGGGTGCCGGAGGCGGAGTGGCGCTAAAGTTCTGACTCATTCTCCCAGATATTATATTCGTTCCTTCGTTCCCACGTTGGTGATGCCGCCACTGACAAGTTTTGGCGG
>JAODUO010001578.1:27500-60000 GCA_025642075.2 Ridgeia piscesae | reverse complement strand
GCCGGGCAATGTCCCGGATGCACATAAAGAACTAACAGGTTTCGCCACATTTTGCTAATTGCCCCGTTACTACTTATGTTGTGGTTACGCACAGGTTTGCTAAGGAGTTGATTCTGTAAAGTGATCAATGTGATCTCTGCCACTGAGACACCGCCATAGGTGGAGATGGGAATATGAGACTAGTGACGTTTAGGACCAGGCATGTTTTCGGAGATTCCACATTGCACAAATGCGACATAAACGGTCCCCAGTGATATGTTATAATACATTTCCAAATTCAAACGACTTCTTTTTATTGACTAATACTCGTATTTAGTGATGGTTGTAAAACAAATGCACTTCGCCTATTTGAGGCAGATACTCCATATCGGAAAAATGCGATATTAGCATGGGTGTTATTAAATTTTATAAATTGATTCCAATTTTTATATCTTTATGTAGTTCGAGATTATTTAAATATATTCATTGTGTTCTTGACAGCTAGAATGATTAAATGACTGCTGTATTTATTAGGCGGATACCCTGTAAATCAAAACAGGTCAACACCTCGTGAAATCATTTTGTGGATGGTCTTTAATTAAGGGTTCCACTGTATCCGCATTTACAGGAGATTATCAAACAAATGCTCTCCATGTTTGTATATACTTAACGTCCGAAAAAGCGTCAACAGTTCATAAAAAATTGCTTATTTGTGTCTAGGCAGATCATGCTGCTGTGTGTCATGTTTCCTTATCTGTGTCGCATAGCAACGATCTGACGTTGAGTCACGTGTTTTACAGGAAACATTATGACGTTGTCGTACAGCCTCGGTTTGACAAGTGGCAGTGCAGTCGCCTACCTCCTGGACAGTATGACTGGACCTCGGCTCTCCTACGACCCTTGTAACTCGCACAACCTCACGACACCGGCCAGTCTCTTTTCCAACCTGTCAACAACGGTCAAAGTTCTCTCACAACTTCCTGACCCAGGAAAAAATTTTTCCCGGGGGGTTCCCTTGGATGAAAAAGTGATTACGGAAAGTGTTGTTTTGAAAAAGTGATTACGGAAAAAAGGGGGGGTTGTTGACAGTGACACGATGTGTAGTTTATAGTAACACGACGTGTAGTTGACAGCTGTCACAAATGTGTTACGACACTGTATAATTACAAACTCTCTAAGTATGAAACAAGGCTTACTTACTCTGCTGATGTCGACAACTAGATGTTATACTTATGTGTGGAATATCGCACAATGTCGGCTTTGTACGGCGATATTTTATTAACTATTCCAACATATATCCTTTTTTATTTATAATGTTGTATCCATGAATTTGAATTGAATTATTTGGTTAAATAATTGAAAATATACATTAGTCATATTGTTGTCATGATATAAACACCATGATGACCTTTTGAAAAACGCGTCCTGTATTGTATTTATTATATTGCAGAATGTACTTACTTAACAATGCACCAGTGTAAAGAATTATACAAAATACAGATACGAGAGAATGAGATTTCAACTACCTGAATGACACTGACACAGTTGGGTGAACATATCAATCTAAGTGAAGAAGTCAGTATATATATATATATATATATATATATATATATATATATATATATATATATTATATATATATATATATATATATATATACAAGTATATACATATATACAAGTATATACAAGTATATACAAGTATATACAAGTATATACAAGTATATTATATACAAGTATATACAAGTATATACAAGTATATACAAGTATATACAAGTATATACAAGTATATACAGACCGGCATAAAGTCATGGGAAAAGCTAGAGAACCTGACATTTTTCACGTTTCATATTGAAATATTGACAAAATTATGAATTTATTGTTTATTGTTAACAGTATATTCAGGAATGGTGGCTGCATCATCACATCAAGAACAAATGTTCCTACATGCAAACAGAAGTCTATAAAGTTGTTCAGAACATGAAAATGTCACTTTACTGTGTTATGACCGGATATATATATATATATATATATATATATATATATATATATATATATATATATATATATATATATATATTATACAAACATATTTTACATTGCCTTCCGTTGTGCAATAATACTATATACATAATTATATATACACGTATATATAATTTAAATAATTTTTTATGATATAATTAAATATACATGTATATGTAAATATATATGTATATATATATATATATATATATATATATATATATATATATATATATAATTATGTATATACACATAATACAATCATAATACATAATTACGACCATAAAATAACGTATATTTGTATAACAATAATATATATATATATATATATATATATATATATATATATATATATATATATATATATTATATTCAGAGACGACGATATGAATAACAATACATATTTTAATATATAAAAACATTAATGAGTAAGATAATCGGCCAATCGCGAGACTATTTTATTTAGCAATACAAAATACAGCATGTTTCTGAAAACGGTTTCTTGATCAGCACTTTACGCGTACGTGTTTTCCTGCTGAACTCATCCTAACCCAGTGAAGCAGCACACTTGGTCGGGTGAGTGCAGTCAGCCGTGACAGCTATCGCCCCACATGAATGTTATTCATCCGTGCGTGCCACACATGTACCGAGCGCCTGGCCGGGATATATGATTATGTAAACACAGGATCAGGGCTTCATCATTCATATATTAGCAACACTAATTCACATTCACTCAACGACGGGAATCCCGCTGACAACTGTGACCCGGGTATAATTGCAGCAGTCATGGTCCGAACTGAAATATATTTATATAAATCCGACGTATATGACTAACCATTCAATTTGCCACATGTACACATGCGACAAATGCCGGTGGGAATGGACAGACTAAACGTCCTAGAGAGTATTTAATGAGGAAGTAAATACGGCTGTTTATTGGTGAGCAAATATGTTCAAATATGCAGGTGACTTTAAATTAATAATTCGGCCGGTTGTTGCTAGCAACCATCCATGTGAAGTGCGACCTATTCATAGTGTGGCAAGCAAAGACATCAAAGACACGTGTGTCCTCTCACTCCACCACTGCGCCGCCGATCGTTAACGATAGAGAGAGAGAGAGAGAGAGAGAGAGAGAGAGAGAGAGAGAGAGAGAGAGAGAGAGAGAGAGAGAGAGAGAGAGAGAGAGAGTCCTTGTGTTTTTCGAGCTGTTTGTTGCAATCGTGCAAGGTAAGTGTGCGTACATCTGATTGGATACCTCGATTGCAGCTAAATCGGTATTTTAAATGCACAATTAATATGTAAACAAAAGTGTACAAACTATAAAGAATATTTAGTATTGTCTGACTTTCCGGTTTGCGCCCCCTGGGTCTTATTGCACCAACAAACGTTCAGGTTATGCCTCAGCTTTCATGTCGCTGTCCATTTGAAAGCAGCATGTTGTAGTCTTGCACAAGACATGGCCAAGCCATTGCCACCTTCTCTTGTTGTATTAAAGGTACATTGACTTTTCTTTCTAACCGCGTTTCCAATATATAGACCGGGAGTCTAGGGCCTTGGTCCGAAACGAAATACTAACGAGGTACTACGATATGCACAGGGACATTTAGGAACTCACATGTGACATATATAAATAAAGTTTTGCTGCTAGTTCATGCTGATGCGTTCAAAGATATATTAGTTTGGGATTTCTCTGGCTTTCATGTGCACCGTTTTTAAAGATGTGAATGTAAATTTCAATTTTTTCTTCAAAAACTACCTCACGTAGAACAGTTATTTTATGAGGATGGATAGCGATGTCAAAACATGTATAACATTGACCTTCACCAACATTTGCATATCAGTCATTTAAAAAAGGGTTTCCCGCTAAGTATATTATTTTTATATCTTAAGAATTACGTAACCTAGAGCCACAAACATGATGTCAAAATGTAGGGATTTTAGATGATACTTTAAATTGTATTATGTTTGACCTTCATTGACTTTCAAATATCCGACATTTTATAATAGACATCACATCACAAAATATATAATTTCAATAGCTTAAGAATTACGTAGTCTTGTGACACAATTGTAAAACTGTTACATTGATATGCTATAACAATAGGGACAGCACAACTTCAAACATTATTTTCTCGAAGTCATAATGATGCCTTGTTTCCGGACTGTGAACTTCCTGATTGTTCGCTCCCCCGTCACATCCATCGCTTTTGCACAGCATTGTGCAGGGCAATTTCGGTTGCTTTAAGCACCGACACTGTCCTGTGTAACATTTCGTGCTGCCAAACGTGATGATCGCACTACAAGATGTGCTGCCACACTTGATGATCGCACTACAAGATGTGCTGCCACACTTGATGATCGCGCTACAAGATGTGCTGCCATACTTGATGATCGCATTACAAGATGTGCTGCCACACTTGATGATCGCGCTACAAGATGTGCTGCCACACTTGATGATCGCACTACAAGATGTGCTGCCACACTTGATGATCGCACTACAAGATGTGCTGCCACACTTGATGATCGCACTACAAGATGTGCTGCCACACTTGATGATCGCACTACAAGGTGTGCTGCCACACTTGATGATCGCGCTACAAGATGTGCTGCCACACTTGATGATCGCACTACAAGATGTGCTGCCACACTTGATGATCGCGCTACAAGATGTGCTGCCACACTTGATGATCGCACTACAAGATGTGCTGCCACACTTGATGATCGCGCTACAAGATGTGCTGCCACACTTGATGATCGCACTACAAGATGTGCTGCCACACTTGATGATCGCACTACAAGATGTGCTGCCACACTTGATGATCGCACTACAAGATGTGCTGCCACACTTGATGATCGCACTACAAGATGTGCTGCCACACTGATGATCGCGCTACAAGATGTGCTGCCACACTTGATGATCGCACTACAAGATGTGCTGCCACACTTGATGATCGCGCTACAAGATGTGCTGCCACACTTGATGATCGCACTACAAGATGTGCTGCCACACTTGATGATCGCACTACAAGATGTGCTGCCATACTTGATGATCGCATTACAAGATGTGCTGCCACACTTGATGATCGCACTACAAGATGTGCTGCCACACTTGATGATCGCACTACAAGATGTGCTGCCACACTTGATGATCGCACTACAAGATGTGCTGCCACACTTGATGATCGCACTACAAGATGTGCTGCCACACTTGGTGATCGCACTACAAGATGTGCCGCCACACTTGATGATCGCACTACAAGATGTGCTGCCACACTTGATGATCGCGCTACAAGATGTGCTGTCTCGTTTGATGATCGCGCTACACGATGTGCTGCCACACTTGATGATCGCACTACAAGATGTGCTGTCTCGCTTGATGATCGCGCTACACGATGTGCTGCCACACCTGATGATCGCACTACAAGATGTGCTGCCACACGTGATGATCGCGCTAGAAGATGTGCCTGCCACACCTGATGATCGCACTACAAGATGTGCTGCCACACGTGATGATCGCGCTACAAGATGTGCTGCCACACT
Organism: Ridgeia piscesae; assembly: GCA_025642075.2. Classification (NCBI taxonomy): domain Eukaryota; kingdom Metazoa; phylum Annelida; class Polychaeta; order Sabellida; family Siboglinidae; genus Ridgeia; species Ridgeia piscesae. The sequence goes on along the minus strand of JAODUO010001578.1, from coordinate 54,460 downwards.
TGATGATCGCACTACAAGATGTGCTGCCACACTTGATGATCGCACTACACGATGTGCTGCCACACTTGATGATCGCGCTACAAGATGTGCTGCCACACGTGATGATCGCGCTACAAGATGTGCTGCCACACTTGATGATCGCACTACAAGATGTGCTGCCACACTTGATGATCGCACTACAAGATGTGCTGCCACACTTGATGATCGCACTACAAGATGTGCTGCCACACTTGATGATCCACTACAAGATGTGCTGCCACACTTGATGATCGCATTACAAGATGTGCTGCCACACTTGATGATCGCGCTACAAGATGTGCTGCCACACTTGATGATCGCACTACAAGATGTGCTGCCACACGTGATGATCCACTACAAGATGTGCTGCCACACTTGATGATCGCATTACAAGATGTGCTGCCACACGTGATGATCCACTACAAGATGTGCTGCCACACTTGATGATCGCACTACAAGATGTGCTGCCACACTTGATGATCGCACTACAAGATGTGCTGCCACACTTGATGATCGCGCTACAAGATGTGCTGCCACACGTGATGATCGCGCTACAAGATGTGCTGCCACATTTGATGATCGCGCTACAAGATGCGCTGCCACACTTGATGATCGCACTACAAGATGTGCTGCCACACTTGATGATCGCGGTACAAGATGTGCTGCCACACTTGATGATCGCACTACAAGATGTGCTGCCACACTTGATGATCGCACTACAAGATGTGCTGCCACACTTGATGATCGCACTACAAGATGTGCTGCCACACCTGATGATCGCACTACAAGATGTGCTGCCACTCTTGACGATCGCGTTAAAATATGTGCTGCCACACTTGATGATCGCGTTAAAAGATGTGCTGCCACACTTGATGATCGCGGTACAAGATGTGCTGCCACACTTGACGATCGCGTTAAAATATGTGCTGCCACACTTGATGATCGCGTTAAAAGATGTGCTGCCACACTTGATGATCGCGGTACAAGATGTGCTGCCACACTTGACGATCGCGTTAAAAGATGCGCTGCCACACGTGATGATCGCGCTACAAGATGTGCTGCCACACTTGACGATCGCGTTAAAATATGTGCTGCCACACGTGATGATCGCGCTACAAGATGTGCTGCCACACTTGATGATCGCGGTACAAGATGTGCTGCCACACTTGACGATCGCGTTAAAATATGTGCTGCCACACTTGATGATCGCGTTAAAAGATGTGCTGCCACACTTGATGATCGCGGTACAAGATGTGCTGCCACACTTGACGATCGCGTTAAAAGATGCGCTGCCACACGTGATGATCGCGCTACAAGATGTGCTGCCACACTTGATGATCGCGGTACAAGATGTGCTGCCACACTTGATGATCGCGGTACAAGATGTGCTGCCACACTTGACGATCGCGTTAAAATATGTGCTGCCACACTTGATGATCGCGTTAAAAGATGTGCTGCCACACTTGATGATCGCGTTAAAAGATGTGCTGCCACACTTGATGATCGCGTTAAAAGATGTGCTGCCACACTTGATGATAGCACTACAAGATGTGCTGCTTCAATTGATGATCGCGCTACAAGGTGTGCTGCCACACTTGATGATCCACTACAAGATATGCTGCCACACTTGATGATCCACTACAAGATTTGCTGCCACACTTGATGATCGCATTACAAGACGTGCTGCTATATTTGATGATCCACTACAACATTTATTATGAGAATAAATATGTATTAACTAATCTTGTAATAAGAAATAAATAAGTTAGTTAATAGGTGATAATTAGCGGATAATCTCGACAGACAATAAAGGTTTTTGTTAAATGCCATAATATCCATGAATATATGTTTATATACAATTTGAGAACAAAAATTAATTGTGGTTAGAGATATAATTTAATAGTTATGTAATATTCATAAATAATTCAATATTCGTAAACAGACCAGTACAAAAACAAAAGACCATAATGTCCTTGATTATAAAGATAATTACAGATATTATTATGCAATGTGTATAACTACATTAATATAAAGTTACAAATATAAATTAATAAATAATTTAATAATAATTTAATTAATTAGTCACTATTTTATAATAAGCACGCCACTTTGACAGATCTACACATCTTTGTAAAAGGCCATAATGTCCATATTTATGAAGACATACATACTGTCACTATGAACTGTGTACAATCACATACACAGTAGTAATAAATGCAAAGTAACAACTCATTTAATAATAATAGCAATTTAATTTGTCAATATTTAGTAATTACCATTCAACATTGACAGACTGACATGTAAGTAAACACCCTTATGTCCCTGATTATGAGGACAGTCGTAGTAAACCACTGCTGCCATTGATACAACGCGATGTGGGTCACCCAGCTGCCTCGAGTTGCCCCAGAAAGTTCCGCCTAACTTGTGACATACCCCAGCTGGGTGTGTGTCATGCGACCGCTCCTACTGGTTAGGTGTAACCTAGGTGTTATTTACCCTAACTTGGGTGTGATTTGGACTTCGGTGTGTGTCATGCACTTGGCCACTGGACATCCAAAGTCAACATGGCATATTTTCCCATGAAAAGGTATAAAGCTGCCACTTAGGAATGTCCATCATAGTGATACATGTGCCCATGATGATGTCCATCATACTGATACATGTGCCCTTGATGATGTCCATCATACTGATACATGTGCACATGATGATGTCCATCATAGTGATACATGTGCCCATGATGATGTCCATCATTCTGATACATGTGCCCATGATGATGTCCATCATAGTGATACATGTGCCCATGATGATGTCCATCATACTGATACATGTGCCCATGATGATGTCCATCATACTGATACATGTGCCCATGATGATGTCCATCATAGTGATACATATGCCCATGATGACGTCCATCATACTGATACATGTGCCCATGATGATGTCCATCATACTGATACATGTGCCCATGATGATGGTCTTTCGAAAAATATAGTAAATCTCTGTCTCTCAAAAGGGTACCAACATGTGATCTTTATGGACTATTAACTCAGCACAAGAATTGTATATGGTGCATCGTCTGGGAGACTTCTGTTAGTGACGTGCTGTGTTATTCACATCTGCGCCATGTTTTACTCTTCACTCGTAATCACACTTGCAAACCCCAATATTTCAGTGTACCGCCAGGGATCTCTATAAGGCTATGCATTTGAAAGTCTACCAAACATTGGCGATGGACAAAAAAGCACGTTTGTGTGCACTGTGCACGTTCTTGTACATGTACACGTTTGAGTGCACGTTCTTTTTCACGTACCCGTTTGTATGCATGTTCTTGTACACGTACCCTTTGAGTGCGCGTTTTCGTACACGTACCCGTTTGTGTGCACGTTCTTGTACACGGACCCGTTTATGTACGCGTTCTTATACACTTACCCGTTTGCGTGCGCGTTCTTGTACACGTATCCGTTTGTGTACGCGTTCTTGTACACGTACCCGTTTATGTGCGACTTCTTGTACACGTACCCGTTTGTGTACGCGTTCTTGTACACGTATCCGTTTGTGTGCGCATTCTTGTACACGGACCCGTTTGTGTACGCGTTCTTGTACACGTATCCGTTTGTGTGCGCGTTCTTGTACACGTATCCGTTTGTGTACGCGTTCTTGTACACGTATCCGTTTGTGTGCGCGTTCTTGTATACGAACCCGTTTATGTGCGCGTTCTTGTACACGTACCCGTTTGTGTGTGCGTTCCCGTTCGTGCACACGCACTTGTTCGTGTATATGCACCCGTTCGTGTAACCTACCCGTTCGTGTACATTTACTCGTTTATGTATATGTATAATTATACGTACCCATTCGTATACATGTTCTGTGTTTATAGGTCCCGGTTAATGTACACTCATCCGTTCTTGTGTTCCTACCCGTTTGTATATATCTACCCCTTCAAATATGATATGCGTAATTTTTGAGATACTAACTGACGATGATGAAGTCACAAGTTGTATCTCTTCTGCAGTGCTCACCTACGAAAGAAATATTGCCTTTGAAAACAGGCATGGTTGAGTTCAATCTATAAAGGTTTGGGTGCGATGAGAGCGCGCATCACCCGTGTACGGGTTCGAAACATTGACAATCCATCTGTTAAAGGTCAGTGACCACAGCCGTACCATCACTACCAGAGCAACACGCTCCCAGACACTCACGGCAGAAATGCGTAGGGCCGTATTCAGGAAATCAAAATCAGAAGCACGAACACACCCCCATACGTGCACGCACAAGCGCACGCACACGTTCACACACGTTCACACACGTTCACACACGTTCACACACGTTCACACACGTTCACACACGTTCACACACGTTCACACACGTTCACACACGTTCACACACGTTCACACACGTTCACACACGTTCACACACGTTCACACACTACACACGTTCACACACACACACACACACACACACACAACCCCACACACACACACACACACACACACACACACACACACACACACACACACACACACACCCCCACACACACACACACACACACACACACACACACACACACACACACACACACACACACACACACACACACACACACACACACACACACACACACACCCACACACACACACACACACACACACACACACACACACACACACACACACACACACACACACACACACACCTGTCTATACAGTACAGTTGCCTAGTTATTCTTTTCATGCCGTGAGGCGACTGAACCTCAGGTAAAACCAGCGGTCTGACATTTTAAATAATATATTGCGCCTAAGTCCTTTGAAACCAAGTTCAGAGGCGCATCAAGACAAAATGATTCATCAATGTCATCAGATTGATTGATACGTCAGGGAGCTATGATGGATACGCAAGATTGTTCGTCTCAGTTTTTTTGGTCTAGATTTTCTATTGAAACATCGTGTGTCCAGGTTAACGGTGTCTTGCCGGTTTATCACGGTACAGTGCTCGCTAGGAAATCACATATAAGAGTGTTTGTTGGTGCTGTGATTCACGCGCGTGTATGCGGGCCAGCAGTGCACCTAAAGAACGGAAAGTGTTTTTTATCTCATATAACATTACTGTTTTTCCTACATTAAGCGTTTGTAGCGATATCTCGGCACCAGTTGTAAAAAATGTTGCTTCCCTTGTCATGCTGTATTCACAATAATCACGCCCAATGCTATATGTTCCGTGCAGAGGTGGCCAGGTATTATTTTACTTTATGCCGTGTTGTTTTATACGACAGTGGTGCACCGACCAAGTTCGTTCTCCGGTCGTCTGACGGACCATGACCCGTCCAAGGACCGCGGACCGCTCTACTCAGCCTCACAGACTTGTGCCGAATACCACCACGTGATGTCTTCTGGCGAAGTCATCGAGTTGACCTGCACTTCACCGCCCTAAGCTTGGGGGCGCTACATGTTCCTGGTACCTGTGACGCCCAGTGGCTACTTCCATTTGTCCGAGGTGGAAGTGTATGATGGTAAGTCATCGCATTATATACATTCACTTGGCCGAGGTGGAAGTGTATGATGGTAAGTTGTCACATTATATACATTCACTTGGCCGAGGTGGAAGTATATGATGGTAAGTTGTCACATTATATACATTCAATTGGCCGAGGTGGAAGTATATGATGGTAAGTTGTCACATTATATACATTCACTTGGCCGAGGTGGAAGTGTATGATGGTAAGTTGTCACATTATATACATTCACTTGGCCGAGGTGGAAGTATATGATGGTAAGTTGTCACATTATATACATTCACTTGGCCGAGGTGGAAGTGTATGATGGTAAGTTGTCACATCATATACATTCACTTGGCCGAGGTGGAAGTATATGATGGTAAGTTGTCACATTCTATACATTCACTTGGCCGAGGTGGAAGTGTATGATGGTAAGTTGTCACATCATATACATTCACTTGGCCGAGGTGGAAGTATATGATGGTAAGTTGTCACATTATATACATTCACTTGGCCGAGGTGAAAGTGTATGATGGTAAGTTGTCACATTATATACATTCACTTGGCCGAGGTGGAAGTGTATGATGGTAAGTTGTCACATTATATAGATCAACTTGGTTGAGGTGGAAGTGTGTAATGGTAAGTTGTCACATTATATACATTCACTTGGCCGAGGTGGAAGTATATGATGGTAAGTTGTCACATTATATACATTCACTTGGCCGAGGTGGAAGTGTATGATGGTAAGTTGTCGCATTATATACATTCACTAGGCCGAGGTGGAAGTGTATGATGGTAAGTTGTCACATTATATACATTCACTTGGCCGAGGTGGAAGTGTATCATGGTAAGTTGTCACATTATATACATTCACTTGGCCGAGGTAGAAGTGTATGATGGTAAGTTGTCACATTATATACATTCACTTGGCCGAGGTGGAAGTATATGATGGTAAGTTGTCACATTATATACATTCACTTGGCCGAGGTGGAAGTATATGATGGTAAGTTGTCACATTATATTCATTCACTTGGCCGAGGTGGAAGTGTATGATGGTAAGTTGTCGCATTATATACATTCACTTGGCCGAGATGGAAGTGTATGATGGTAAGTTGTCGCATTATATACATTCACTAGGCCGAGGTGGAAGTGTATGATGGTAAGTTGTCACATTATGTACATTCACTTGGCCGAGGTGGAAGTGTATGATGGTAAGTTGTCGCATTATATACACGTATCCGTAGGCCGAGGTGGAAGTGTATGATGGTAAGTTGTCACATTATATACATTCACTTGGCCGAGGTGGAAGTGTATCATGGTAAGTTGTCACATTATATACATTCACTTGTCTGAGGTGGAAGTGTATGATGGTAAGTTCCCATTATATTCATCCACTTGGCCGAGGTGGAAGTGTATGATGGTAAGTTCCCATTATATTCATCCACTTGGCCGAGGTGGAAGTGTATGATGGTAAGTTGTAAGTTGTTGACACTTACATGCACACATGGCATATCATGTTTGGTCAGTTTTTGTCCAGTTGACATATGCGATGTAACTGTCCGGAGTGCTCTAGGTGTCAACTAGTGTCAGTCTGTGAGAATGTTTATTCATAGAGAGTAACTCTTCCAATGTTTTAACATTAATTATGTCTATGCTCCGTGTGAATTTGTTATGAAACCCGTCTCCCGAACCTAACATAGAAGTTAAGAGGACATATCAATTGATAAGCAATTCTAAAATCGCAATTGTGTGACCTTGTTCATGATGTCGCCATCTAATAAATTAAGACAATATTATCAATAAATAGTTGTCGAAAGAAAATTGTTGAAGTCATGGAACGTATGAATCATTCACCAGTAACAAGGGAACCACTTAATTTTGTTGATTTCGACCCAACATGATCCACATGAGCGGATATCGCGACGACTACAGCGTGTCTGATATCACAGACTTGGACAACGCCATCTGTCAACCAGTTACGAAACCAGAACCCGACGAACCATTTACTCTGAAGGTCGAGTTGTCGAGTGCAGTCCACAACCGTCTGACAGTGACGGCGGTGCTGGACAGAGGAGGAAACTGTCTCGACTTCCCGGTGACGATGGTGTATACGGAGGGCGACCAGTCGGCATTGATCCCCTACCACAACAACTCTTCCTTGTCATGCTAAGCGCCCCTGACCACACACGCAAACGGTGTGAGATATTCGTCAAGTATTGGATGGCTAAGAGAACATAGCCGTGTGTGTGTGTGTGTGTGTGTGTGTGTGTGTGTGTGTGTGGTGCGTGCGTGCGTGCGTGCGTGCGTGCGTGCGTGTGTGTGTGTGTGTGTGTGTGTGTGTGTGTGTGTGTGTGTGTGTGTGTGTGTGTGTGTGTGTGTGTGTGTGTGTGTGTGTGTGTGTGTGTGTGTGTGTGTGTGTGCGCGTGTTCTTCTTATTGTTCCCTGTTGTACAGTGGTGAATATTTGTTCAAATTCCTCGGCATCGCTTTGCTAATAAATTACTTCAATAGTGCTCTGTCCGTATCTGTCTCTCTCCACCTCATATGCTCCTCTGATCGTTTTATGTCTTTCAAGCTCAGCTGCGGCCTTCCCTTCTTTTTCGTCTTTGGTGTTTTTGTGTTTCTGCTATATTTGCCAAATGGTTGCTGACACCCTATCCCCGTGACCTATCCATCCTACCCGATTTATCACTCATGAAAACGTCTGCTAAACTGTATTTTAAATAAAGATTGTTGTATTTATCATATCGCATAAGCCGAAGCTTGTTCCTGTTCAAGGTGGAAGTAACTATTATATATCTTTCTGCTGCAAAAAGTCATTCTACTTACAATTTCAGCCTACATATCATTCTTTTCTTTACACGACTTTCAGGTGGACCATGCATCACCCTAGCGGATAGTGCCGTCACACTACCGCGCTACAGATCCGCGTATTTTATTGGTAGTGTCTTATTAGATTATTACTGCTGTGCTACAAATCCTGCTATTTTTTTGGCAGATCCCGGTATTTTTTTGTCAGAGCAGTTTTAGCATTACTCTTCCATAGTTTGGAGGAGCATTTTGACTGAGTTTTCTAACGTGCGATGAGTGTGGATAGACACTGACTGTGGCATAGTAGTGTGTGTGCACCTGTATCATAACTAAACACTAGTTTTATTAATGTTTGATGCCTATCGTAATGGATTTACCATACGATCTTCAACAGTTATTTGTAAAATATATTCCATTATATTCCATCGGTTACCTAGGCTCCGTGAGGTGGCAGCACTTTTAAGCCCCTCAACTCTGCCTGGGGACTCTAATGCACTGCATTTGTTAACCGCCAGGGCGGCCTTACCCCAGATTAGGGTAGAGACGCTGATTGGCTCTCAGACCAACTATGAAATAAAAATTAAATAACGATATACTTTTACAAAATAATGATATCCTATGAAAAGTATTCAACAGTGAACTTATATTAACAAAAACATTAGTACAAATTCAAATTTACAGTTATTTATAAAATAAGAATTACGGCAGGATTAACCAGTATCCGTGAGGTGGCAGCATTGTTTAGCCCAACACGAATAACATACAAATTAAATAAGGATACCTTTTTTATCAAATAATGCTGTATTATAAAAACTATTCAAAATTATATTTATATTAACACAAAATAAATAGAAATACAAATTTGCAGTTGTTTATAAAAATAGAAATAACGGCAGGATTAACCAGTGTCCGTGAGGTTGCAGAACTGTATAGATCACGCGGATAAAATTCAAAAGCCGGCAGAATCGCAAGACTGTCTTCTCGGCGTAGTTCCGCAGGCGACCGACAGTCGGTTAAGCGATACTAATCTGTACGCGGCGTGAAGTTGCGGAATTCGCTCAATGCATCGCTTGTTAGAATAATGTCAAAATATATATTTAAACGTGATTACGTTACTCGTATTTAAATATATCATGGAAACATACATCGATATCACAGCAAGTGAATCTTTGTTGCGTGTACGTGTTTATTTATAATGTAACTGCACAGTTGTAATTAATACTAAGCATTGACACTTATTATTTTTATCAAACGTTTTTCACAGGTGTAGACACTTATACGTGTTTAACTTCAAGTCTACTCCTTTTCAAAACTCATTTCTTCATTGTATTTCATTCGTACCATGTGACATATTATTTATTTGAATTGTGTTGTTTGTTTTTCAATGCTGTGTGTCTTGAAGTAAATTGATTTCTACTTGATACTTGATAACAACCGGCGGCGTATCCAGGAATACACATAGTAGTGCGTCAGCAAGTGTAGAGGAAGCATTTTGTTTTGTATAATCTTGGCAACAGGTTTCAAACTACAAATTTTATTTCGCCGTACATGAATAACGTTTCATCTAGAGAAATAATTGTGGTACGTGAATATATGTTCTTTGGGACAAGGATTTCAAATAAACCATTTTTAGAATTTTCCGGCTTTCGCGTCCACCATTTGTAAAGATGGCGGTCGTTAATACAAATGTCACAATATCTCAAAAACTACATCACAGTAATGTTGATGATATTGGATAGGTTGGTGGATAGCGATATACACCAATGTACTTTTGATCTTCATTGACATTCATATATGCGCTATTTTTAAAGGTGGCGTCCGGCTCAGCCATTTACCCATATCTTAAGAACTAAATAATCTAGAGCCAACAAATTGATGTCAAGATGTAAGGTTTTTAAATATGATTATTTAAATTGTATTACTTTTGACCTTTATTGACTTTCAAATATCCACCATTTTGTAATATCCGCCATTTTTAAGATGCCGCCCGACAAAATCTATAAATTATGATATCCATAGCTTAAGAACTACGTGGTTTAGAGACCAAAAGTTGATTTCAAAATAAACAAATTTGGAAGTAATTATGTGTTTTATTACTTTTGTCTTATCTGTCATTATAATAGATGGCCCCATCAAACAGTATTATTATGTATCTTAAGAGAGTCTGTTATCCCTATGTCTTATGATCTACGTATCGTTGAACCTTGAAGCTGATGTGGAAATATAGATGTTTGGAGGCAACGATTTAAAGATGGCTCTTAGATATTCTGTAAAACGGACAGAGTTGGCCAATTAAAACATTGGTTTATTGCTTTCAAAATTATGGCATAGCTTATTGAAAACTCCCAATATTTTCATCCACCCCCACCCCCAACATCCAACATCCACTGCAATTGCAAGTATTCTAGAGCCATAAAATCGATGTCAAAATGTAGGGTGTTTAGATATGATTATTTAAAATTAATTGAACATGAAATAGGCACCATTTTTTAAATATCCGCCTTTGTATAGGATGGCTTCAGACAAAATCTATTATTTTCACAGCTGAAGTTGAGGTCAAAAAGTATTTTTAGAAGCGTTGATATGTCGTATTACGTTTGAATTTCAAAGACATTCAAATAGCGCCCACCAAATAGCGTCCACCGAATCATATATTATTTCCAAATCTTCAGAGAGCTTATTATATTCTATGTCATAAGATCTATGTATAATCGAAATTTGAAGCTGATGTGTAAATATAAATGTTTTCTGGCGACGTTTTAAATATGTTATCTAGATATTCTGTATAACTGACAAACTCCTGAGGTGTTCACCCATCGCCCCCCCCCCCGACGTCCACAGACATTCCCTATGCAACCTGTCATGTAGCCACACTTGAAGATCATTGACATTCACCAAAATTATGAATATTTTTTAATGCACAGCTACATTGCGTCAGCTGTCAAACTGAACCAGTTCTGAATTCTGGAACTGGTGTTTCCTTGGTTAACAACTATCGGCCACCATGCTGGTGCTATCCAGGCTCCAGGGATTGGGGGATTATTGGGTCCGTGACTACATCCCGTGATCAAACATTCGCCTGCACGTGTGCTCGCCTTGTATGTTCAAGCGATGCACCATGGGTACGTGGGAGTTTGTTTAAGCCTTGTTCATGTCTCAGTAATTTGAAAGTACCACCAGAAGTTTTTCACTTGGGTAATGTAGAGCCATCCAGGACATAATAGTGTGCATAATAACTCTTCGCAGCCACTGACCACTTCAGTGGACTGTTCTGCTCCTTCTGCAAATCCAGCCAGTGCAGCAAGTACAGTTCGGAAGTTGGAAGAAATGCTGTGAAGCTGGTACCCAAATGTGCCTCCCAGCGAAGAGCCAACAGCTCGACATCAGTGTATTGGGAGTATAGGTAGACTATAAATATGTTTCTGCAACTTCCGCAATATGTCGAGTCATGCGACTGTTTGCTTCTTTGGGTATGCGCACACCTGTAGACACAGGGCAGTCGGAGTTTGTCTTGACGTCATTGCGTGTCACGGTCACTAGGTTCTCAGCAGTTCTCATGTGGAAGACATTTTGAGCCAGGTATAGAAGTCTGATGCACGTTGAATCATCTACTATGTTGGATCGTATTCCATTGTAAATGCTTCTGCCCGGTGTTGATTCCTTCAGTGAGGATACTGTCGTATAACTGTCAACGATAACCTTCACTTGGTCATGACCTCGACCTTTTGATTGGATGAGCTTAGCATATGAGTTGTCATCGTCTTTGTATTTACTGAAGTTCTTGACAGCCACCAACACCCTACAAGGCTGCCATTTCATCGTCTGTGAGACAGCCTCTCTATTGAATGGATTTATTATAATAGCTTCTAGGGTTATGCCACTTTTTGGCCTGCACAGTATTCCCCAGCAACTGGTACTTTATCAGTTGTTAGATGGCTCGATTTCTGGTGATCACCTGACAGTTTTGTTTATGCGATGACATCTGCACCCACGTGGAGGACATGCCCAGCCCACGGTGTACTTCTAGTATGTGTGTTGATGACATAGTTATACAGATCCGTGATAACCACGTCGTACATTTCTAGAGACACTTCAACAGCATAGACCCGAACATACAGTTTGTTACAGAAACAGAACGAGAAAGCCGACATTCATTAATAAAATGACACGCATGTACACGAACGCCAATAGCACACTGTGCTTGGAAAGCCACACAGACATGAATGATGCATGCCGTAGACCGCTGCGTTCCTTTTACTTGGAAAAAATATATTTAAGATAAACGGGTTGTTATTGTTGTGTGCGCGAATTCTTGCATGGGCGCTCTTACAGACCAGGATATTATTGTCATCCGATGTCTTAGACACGACATCCTAAACACGACATCCTAGACACGACATCCTAGACATAATATTGACACACGCGGGAGTGCGCACATACATGTGCATTCTACATGCCCGCGCACGCGCACGCGCACGCGCACGCGCACGCGCCGCGCACGCGCACGCGCACGCGCACGCGCCGCCGACGCGCGCGCCCGCGCCCGCGCCCGCCGCGCCGCGCCCGCGCCCCGCCGCGCCACGCCGCCCGCGCACCGCCGCCACGCGCCGCACACGCCACGCGACACGCACACGCACACGCACACGCACACGCACACGCACACGCACACGCCGCACACGCACACGCACACGCACACGCCACACGCACACGCACACGCACACGCACACGCACACGCACACGCACACGCACACGCACACGCACACGCAACGCACACGCACACGCACACGCACACGCACACGCACACGCACACGCACACGCACACGCACACGCACACGCACACGCACACGCACGCACACGCACACGCACACGCACACGCACGCACACGCACACGCCACACGCACACGCACACGCACACGCACACGCACACGCCCCGCACACGCACACGCACACGCACACGCACACGCACACGCACACGCACACGCAACGCACACGCACACGCACACGCACACGCACACGCACACGCACGCTCACACGCACACGCACACGCACACGCACACCACGCACGCACGACACGCACACGCACACGCACACGCACACGCACACGCACACGCACACGCACACGCAACGCACACGCACACGCCACACACGCACACGCACACGCACACGCACACGCACACGCACACGCACACGCACACGCACACGCACACGCACACGCACACGCACACGCACACGCACACGCACACGCACACGCACACGCACACGCACACGCACACGCACACGCACACGCACACGCACACGCACACGCACTCACAGTCACACAAATAAACACACACACACACACACAAAACACACACACACACACACACACACACACACACACACACAGACACACACACACACGACACGCACACGCACACGCACACGCACACGCACACGCACGCACACGCACACGCACACGCACACGCACACGCACACACACACACACACACACACATACACAAACAAACAAACAAACAAACGAACACACACACACAATCAGACACATATCAAACATACACATACATCGCCACGTACACTAATCAAGTGAAATAAATTTAATTAATTCAATCTACCGTCATTGTCAACATCGTCAACACTATAGGCATAGCTATAATCTTCATTTTTATTACAAATCGTCGGTAAGAACCATTACATTGTTAATAATGCGAAGACAATTTTAATTTCAAAAGAGGAGCGGGTGTACTTTCTAAGTTGTGTTTGGGTGGCCGAAGTGACATACTATTTCTAAGAGATGACGCATTGTCCCCCCCCCCCTCCTCCCGGACCTGTTACCACCTATCAATATCATCTACGACACACTTAACTGCAGCCTTCGTGCATATATTTATTCTAGCTCCCTTTTCTACAGTCGTATCTTGCATATACCTAAAAGGTGGATTTTGAACTTTGATACGTATATAATGCACTCGAGATATACATAACTGTTTACGTGTGTTTATAGACGTTACGTTTGCAATCAAAATATAAACGAACTCAGAACGAAGACGTTTATTGTCATCATGTATGTAAACAATAAAACTATTCATTATTCATTGTATAAATGAATAAATGTATAATGTATAAAATTTCATTTCCTTTACTAAAATAATTCACATACTTGAAAACATATTACCAAATGGGGTTGGTGACTCCCATGAAGACAAAGTGATACCTGTAGGGGTGGACCAACCTCGTAATTCGTCTGCACGAGTGCAGGATAGCATGCATGCATGCATGCTTGAATGCATGCGTGCATACATGAATGCATGCATGGGTAAAATTAATTAAGCATTCACTGTTCCTTCTCCGTTTACCCCAATGGTTGTCCCGTTTCAGATGCGTTGATCTAATTAATTAATTAATTAATAACTCAACCTAACGTGATTCAGTTAACTACGGTGACCACACCAAACAGCGACACACACACACTATTCTTCTATCTGGTCCTAACACAAACCCTCTCTCCTTCTCCTAATGTCAATGCCGCGTGATTTATTGCAGCAAATAATCACGCCATATCTTTACTCCCAGCAGATAGTTTGTTTGCCAGAAGGTTAATCCAAATGACGTTATTAGTAACAGCGGAATGGCGACCTTCAGAGATATGAACTTCCGTTGGTTGCTGACGTCACCCTGAAAGTAATCCATGTTACAATTTTCAGATATCGTTATTTCTTTCGCGTGTATGTTATACGAACGCAAGTATACATTGTAAAACTAACTATGATTCCATGAATGACATTTCCTGATTCGCAACCGACGAACATTTACCGTAGGGAACGTTTTACGTGAGCAATTGGACATGCATCTTGTATAGTTTGTGATCAAGAAATAATGAAGTGAATATAAATGTGCAGCAATTTCTCGTTACATAATTACTTTTGTTAATTACGTATAGTAATGTGTGTTGGATTTTGAAGAATACATACGCTATAATGAAATCAACAGTGAGAGATATCAGAAAGAAACGACAACTCTTACTGTCTGTATCCGTTTCCATGGCTGAATACCACTACTGGTAACACATAAATACTTAGAATCAATGGGATTTGATTATCTGTAGACACATCTTTAATCGACTGGCATGAACATACGATAGCTGACTATATGCATAACATTACGAATTTGTCAATACGGTGTTGCAATTACCGATAGTATAGACAGTTTCACCGACTAGGTCGCTTAAAACGTTATACCCACTCTGATCTACCATAACTGAAACGCGTACCGTGTAACTATGTTAACTCCGCTCTCTCTCTCTCTCTCTCTCTCTCTCTCTCTCTCTCTCTCTCTCTCTCTCTCTCTCTCTCTCTCTCTCTCTCTCTCTCTATATATATATATATATATATATATATATATATAATATATATATATATATATATATATATATATATATATATATATATATATATATATATATATATATATAATGTATCGTATGCGTTTGAGTGAAGCCACTTTAACAGAACAGGAAAATTGGCAGATGTAGTTCAATCGTTATAATTAGTCATTACTATATAATGCATAATTGTACAATGGAAGTTCACCTCTTCTGTCAATGGCCTCGTGTTCAGTGGATACAGAATCCTCTCCATGGTCCCAAGGATGGCGTCCCTGGCACCGTCCCACTTTCCCGGCCCCGTCAGACGGTACTGACACGCGGTGGTAGGCCCGAAATAGCAGCGCCACCCGAGTCTCGGGTCTGTCAGCAGAAGTCTCACTGAAGATGTGAATTGTTTACTATTACTGACAAACACATGTATGCTGCGTTACATGCACACGTGCGCAAGTTATCACGTTAACCTGCCAACTCAACATATATAAAAGCATAAATTATTAATGGGACTTTTTAATATTATAAACATTTTTTGTAATATACGCGTGTGTATATACATGTGTGTATGAATCTTGTTAACATAATTATTTCATGTAAGTATATGCCTATATTTAATTACACATGAGTTTTACTAATCACTCATAACTTTGACAACATATCTAAAAGTGCGTTTCTTGTTTGAGCTCTGCTTATACTATCGGTATATGACATGGTCAGGAATATTCGGTTCTATTCGCAAGACCTCGGTTTTATCCGCCAAGTTCACTGTGTTTATATCGTCAACGGAAGGCTTGTTGCGCATATACACCCAAGTTGTGCATTGGTTTGCAAGACAAAAGTAGCGCTTATGCGAAATGATCATGTTCTGATACAGTATACATCGAATGTATATTAGATTAAGAAGATTCCCGTTAACAAAATCGTCAAAATTAGTGTGAAAAATGTATGTTATTCTGTACAGAACGTTGCTAAAAGTACGTGTATGTGTGACCTCACCTATATTGGGTTTACAGCCTATTTCTGCAGCTAAGGTGTCCATGTATGTGACATATTGATGACGGCCACGTCTTTGTCCCTTTATCTCTCGGCTCATACTCTCGCTGTCTAGTAGATGACATTGGCCCTGTAACAACCAATGAGTTGAGTCCCATCACGACTTCTGTTTCAAAGTCACATAATAATCACATTAATTATTCAAATCGATAAAGGGAAATGCCGAAGGGAAAAGTTATATTTATCAACTAGGTGTGAATGTGAATAACTTGAAATGTGTACTTGTATACACACAACACTTGTACAATGCGTTGTGTGTATAAAATACATATGCATATATATATATATATATATATATATATATATATATATATATATATATATATACATACATACTTACATACATACATACATACATACATACATACATACATACAAGCTAAGGACGGAAACATGGTATATTTAAAAACGTTTTCAAACTTGGATATTGTTGACCACTGGACACTGACCACTGGACGCCGCCATATAACACTACAGCTGACTTAGTTGACCAGCTCGTGTCTACTCAATGTACATTTTCGATTTCTTTTCCGACTTACTTCATCAATAGACATTTCTGCGCGAAAACAGGAATACGATGTCAAATAAAACGTTTGCATAGAGTAGATAGGAGCGACTCAAACCAAATACAGCTACAGGGTTATATTGCGGTGCCCAGTGGTCAGTGTCCAGTGGTCAGTTATATCCAAGTTTGAAAAACAATATTTAAAATATACCGTAGCTCCGCCCATATCAAACCATGATCACCTATACTCTGAATGTCATTATTGAGCAACAGGAGTTAAACGTTTCAGCTCACCCTCCTTCAACATGTTCACATACAATCAATTACACGTGCGTTCACTTTAACTCTACTGGAATTATCTTACCTTGAAAACCCGAGTAGCCCATCGATTCTGCATCTCAAGTTTGGCGAAAATCGGAGTTATTTCGGGCGAGAGTCCGATAACAGCCAACGTGTGGTATTTGAGCGACGGAGGAAAAACCCAGCGATATAGCAGGAACTCGCTTTGACTTGCACCCTGTAGTGGAACTGTGCCCTCTAGCGGCGGAAAGCTGGAAATTAGTAACATTGTAACAGTTGTCATGCAAACACACAGACAGAGAGACAGAGAGACAGAGAGACAGAGAGACAGAGAGACAGAGAGACAGAGAGACAGAGAGACAGAGAGACAGAGAGACAGAGAGACAGAGAGACAGAGAGACAGAGAGAGACAGAGAGACAGAGCAGACAGAGACAGAGAGACAGAGAGACAGAGCAGACAGAAGACAGAGAGACAGAGACAGAGAACAGAGACAGAGAGACAGAGAGACAGACAGACAGACAGACAGACAGACAGACAGACAGACAGAAGACAGGCAGCAGACAGACAGACAGACAGACAGACAGACAGACAGACAGACAGACAGACAAAGACAGACAGACAGACAGACAGACAGACAGACAGACAGACAGACAGACAGACAGACAGACAGACAGACAGACAGACAGACAGACAGACAGACAGACAGACAGACAGACAGACAGACAGACAGACAGACAGACAGACAGACAGACAGACAGACAGACAGACAGACAGACAGAGACAGACAGACAGACAGACAGACAGACAGACAGACAGACAGACAGACAGACAGACAGACAGACAGACAGACAGACAGACAGACAGACAGACAGACAGACAGACAGACAGACAGACAGACAGACAGACAGACAGACAGACAGACAGACAGACAGACAGACAGACAGACAGACAGACAGACAGACAGACAGACATACAGACAGACAGACAGACAGACAGACAGACAGACAGACAGACAGACAGACAGACAGACAGACAGACAGACAGACAGACAGACAGACAGACAGACAGACAGACATTCATACACACATACATACATACACACATACATATATACATACATACGTACGTGCGTACGTACATACATACGTACGTCCGTACGTACATACATACGTACGTGCGTACGTACATACATACATACTACGTACGTACTGCGTACGTACGTACATACATACGTACGTGCGTACGTACATACATACGTACGTGCGTACGTACATACATACGTACGTGCGTACGTACATACATACGTACGTACGTACGTACGTACTACATACGTACGTACGTACGTACGTACGTATACATACATACGTAGTGCGTACGTACGTACATACATACGTACGTGCGTACATACATACATACGTAAGTACATACATACATACGTAAGTAAGTACTTACATACATACATACATACATACATACATACATACATACATACATACATACATGCATACATCATACATACATACATGCATACATGCATACATGCATACATACATACATACATACATGCATACATGCATACATGCATACATGCATACATCATACTACCATACGTGCATATCAGACACAGCATACATACTACACAGACGCACATCCACGCGCACGCGCACCGACACGCGCACACGCACACGCGCACACGCGCACACGCGCACACGCGCACACGCGCACACGCGCACACGCGCACACGCGCACACGCGCACACGCGCACACGCGCACACGCACGCACACCGCACACACGCACACACGCACACACGCACACACGCACACACGCACACACGCACACACGCACACACGCACACACGCACACACGCACACACGCACACACGCACACACGCACACACACGACACACGACACACGTACACACGTACACACGTACACACGTACACACGTACACACGTACACACGTACACACGTACACACGTCACACACTCACACACACACATACACACATACACACATACACACATACACACATACACACATACACACATACACACATACACACATACACACATACACACATACACACATACACACATACACACATACACACATACACACATACACACATACACACATACACACATACACACATACACACGGACACACGGACACACGGACACACATACACACGGACACACGGACACACGGACAGACGGACAGACGGACAGACGGACAGACGGACAGACGGACAGACGGACAGACGGACAGAGACATGCAGACATGCAGACATGCAGACATGCAGACATGCAGACATGCAGACATGCAGACATACAGATAGACATGCATACATATAGACAGAAACACAGACAAACATACCTGCACACAGACGTACATATAGGCAGACTATACACACTTATATATTATATTATATATATATATATATATATATATATATATATATATATATATATATATATATATAATGTGTGTGTTTGTGTGTGTAATGCAATGTACTAACATATTACACTATAATACATCCACTATAGTAACTACGCGATCCATACCACATTGCAAGAGACGGTATATTCTCTCTATAATTCAGTTATGTTAAATTGGTGTCTTTTTGGAATTACCAAAATCGCAAGTTGCTCTGACCTATAATCAAAGCCGGTGGCACACACGATGACGTCAATATCTTGCTCACATGACCCATCGCTGAAGTGGACGCTCGTGTCAGTGACACCTACGACTTTTGCCTTGACCGTCACGTAGCCACACATCATCTGCGTCTGTATGTCATTGCTCACTTGGAACATCAGCGGATACGGCCACGGAGGCTTGATGCTGAATGAGTGACCGATACGAAGTCATAGCAACATTCACGGCTTTGTTAGTCAGAACAATATCACTGTAAACATTAGTAAGACTCGTGATTTAGGGTCAGGAACCTTCGTAATACCAGCAATCATTAATTTACTTCTTCAGCGTCAATATCCTCGGAGAAACTGAGCACAATGGACAACGAAATAATTGAAATCGGTTCGAGTAAACCTTGAATGGGATTTGTGACATGCAAACACACACCGCCACACGCATGCACTCACGTACCACATACTTTCATATATACAAACATGCACACATACAAATATGCACACATGCACACATGCACACACATACACACCCATACACACATGCACATACATGCACACACATACAAACACATGCACATACATGCACACACATGCACACATGCACATGCACACATGCACACGTGCACACGTGCACACGTGCACACGTGCACACGTGCACACGTGCACACATGCACACATGCACACATGCACACATGCACACATGCACACATGCACACATGCACACATGCACACATGCACACATGCACACACACACTGCACACAGCACACACGCACACACGCACACACACACACACACATACACGCATACACGCACACACACACACACACACACACATACACACATACACACATACACACATACACACATACACACTTACACACTTACACACTTACACACATACACACATACACACATACACACATACACACACATACACACACACATACACACATACACACATACATACAAACATCACACACATACACACATACACAAATACACACATACACACATACACACATACATGCATACACGAACGTACGCATACACGCATCTATGCATATACACATAAACGCAGACACATATACATATGTAGACACTTAGACACATAGACACATAGACACACATAGACACACATAGACACACATATAAACATACACGTACACGCGTACACGCGTACACGCGTACACGCGTACACGCGTACACGCGTACACGCGTACACGCGTACACGCGTACACGAGTACACGCGTACACGCGTACACGCGTACACGCGTACACGTGTACGCGCGTACACGCATTCCCGCATACAGACATACACGCATACAGGCATACACGCATACACGCATACACGCATACACGCATACACGCATACACGCATACACGCATACACACATACACACATACACACATACACACATACACACATACACACATACACACATACACACATACACACATACACACATACACACATACACACATACACACACGCATATACACATACAGACACGCACATACACATACACACACACACACACACACACACACACACACACACACACACACACACACACACACACACGTATATATATACATGTACTACATACATTCATGGATACACGCACGTACGCATACACGCATCTATGCATATACACATACATATATAGACGCGCAGACGCGCAGACGCGCAGACGCGCAGACGCGCAGACGCGCAGACGCGCAGACGCGCAGACGCGCAGACGCGCAGACGCGCAGACGCGCAGACACGCAGACAGGCAGACAGGCAGACAGGCAGACACGCAGACACGCAGACACACAGACACACAGACACACAGACACACAGACACACAGACACACAGACACACAGAAATATAGACACACAGCACATACACGCATACACACGTACACACGTACACACGTACACACGTACACACGTACACACGTACACACGTACACACACACACTCACACACACTCACACACACACACACACACATACACACACAACACACACACGACACACACACACACACACACACACACACACACACACACACGCATACACATACACACACGCACACGCACAAAGCGTACACATACACATATACACACATTCAGATGCACAGACTGCTGTTGAACGTACACACCTGTAGATGGCGTGGTCAAACTGCGGAGTCAGTGGAATGCCTCTAAAAATCCTACCAGAGGCCCGTCTGAAGATAGGAATGTCATACGGCAAGCCATTGTCGCTAAATCTGTTGGTGACCCAGCTGCCTTTACGTGTCACGAGAAAGACCTGCCGTCGACAGACAAACACGACCATACTTCTCGTTGCATATCAAATCGATTTTCCACATCGGATCATATTTAGCAAATGTGTCATTCTACGATATATGTCACATTATATATATATATATATATATATATATATATATATATATATATTATGCGAACTTCAAAAAGTGTTCTCTCAAATTCATCAAAAATAATGTGTACCAATAATTATTCATACAATTATATATTTTATTTTAATATAAAATATATTATTCAGGCAAAGAAAGGTCAAACGTATTGTGCAGTCTGCATAACGTGACCCTGCACAACATGCATTGGAGAGTATAAATATATATATATATATATATATATATAAATATATATATATATATATACATATACGTATACATATGAAATTACATATACACATATACATACGTGTATACACACATGCATACATACATATACATAGCCATGTATACGTATGCGAATACACACGCGCACACATAAACTCACTCTACTCTCTCTCCACACACACACACACACACACACACACACACACACACAACATACCACACACACACACACACACACACACACACACACAACACGCACAAACACACACACACACACACACACACACACACACACACACACACACACACACACACACACACACACACACACACACACACACACACACACACACACACACACACACACACACACACACACACACACACACACACACACACACACCAACCTTACTAGCTATTCTACTGGCATCAACGGCCGCGTCAATGCCACTGCCGCCCATTCCAATGACGACGACTCTCTTCCCCTCGTAAACACCCATGTCCCCTTGTCCTATTGAGTGCATCACACGGCCCTGGAATGACTTCAATCCGGGAATATCCGGCCAGTGAGGCTGGTTATTCACCCCATTGCACACGAGGACAGCGTCGAATGTATTTGTCGTCACTTTGCCACTTTTACGGTCTTTCACTGCGACCGTCCATCGTCCCGTGGAATCGTAGTCACTCGCCGGCTCCACCAGGGTGACGTCATGGTTGTAAGTGATGTATTTCTCCAGGTCAAAGTTCGCTGCGTACATGTGGAGGTACGATAGCATTTTGCTGCAATTACCAGAAGCAAAGCAGATCAAACAAGTGTAACTATATCTAGCACGTTTACACAGACAGGTATTTTAGGAGGTCGATTGTTCGTATGCCGAAGAGGATGTATGTAACTAAAATAGATATTGTGACATTAGTGGATGCGGGTGACATAGAAATGTAACGGAGGTTTGGCCAAGCAGAGGATATAACATCGTGTTTGATTATAGCAATACTGTGATAAATGACACTACAAACATTTACTATAGGAAACTAAAATTAGTACAACTGTTTGCATCCCTAAATACAAATATATAAAATTGTGTACACCCATCAATACGATTGTGTATACACTTAAATCACATTGCGTAGCCCTATATACAGTTGTGTACACCCCCTATATACAACGGTGTAAACCTCTAAATATAGTTATGTATACCCTACGTCGGTAAATCCTACACTTGGGACGTTGTTAATAGAATAGAACAACGTGTAATCACAAATACCAGGAAGGTGATGTAGTCACATTGTACTATACCACACATCATATGTTTGTGCCTACCTGTGATGTAGTCACACTGTACTGTACCACACATTGTATGTTTGTACCTACCTGTGGTGTAGTCACACTGTACTGTACCAGACATTGTATGTTTGTACCTACCTGTGGTGTAGTCACACTGTACTGTACCACACATTGTATGTTTGTGCCTACCTGTGATGTAGTCACACTGTACTGTACCACACATTGTATGTTTGTGCCTCCCTGTGATGTAGTCACATTGTACTGTACCATACATCGTCTGTTTGTACCTAACTGTGGTGTAGTCACACTGTACTGTACCACACATCGTATGTTTGTGCCTACCTGTGATGTAGTCACATTGTACTGTACCACACATTGTATGTTTGTGCCTACCTGTGATGTAGTCACACTGTACTGTACCACACATTGTATGTTTGTGCCTACCTGTGATGTAGTCACACTGTACTGTACCACACATTGTATGTTTGTGCCTCCCTGTGATGTAGTCACATTGTACTGTACCATACATCGTCTGTTTGTACCTAACTGTGGTGTAGTCACACTGTACTGTACCACACATCGTATGTTTGTGCCTACCTGTGATGTAGTCACACTGTACTGTACCACACATCGTATGTTTGTGCCTACCTGTGATGTAGTCACACTGTACTGTACCACACATCGTATGTTTGTGCCTACCTGTGATGTAGTCACACTGTACTGTACCACACATCGTATGTTTGTGCCTACCTGAGATGTAGTCACATTGTACTGTGCCACACATCGTATGTTTGTGCCTACCTCTGATGTAGTCACACTGTACTGTACCACACATCGTATGTTTGTGCCTACCTGTGATGTAGTCACACTGTACTGTACCACACATCGTATGTTTGTGCCTACCTGTGATGTAGTCACACTGTACTGTACCACACATCGTATGTTTGTGCCTACCTGTGATGTAGTCACACTGTACTGTACCACACATCGTATGTTTGTGCCTACCTGTGATGTAGTCACACTGTACTGTACCACACATCGTATGTTTGTGCCTACCTGTGATGTAGTCACACTGTACTGTACCACACATCGTATGTTTGTGCCTACCTGTGATGTAGTCACACTGTACTGTACCACACATCGTATGTTTGTGCCTACCTGTGATGTAGTCACCCTGTACTGTACCTCGCATCGTATGTTTGTGCCTACCTCTGATGTAGTCACATTGTACTGTACCACACATCGTATGTTTGTGCCTACCTGTGATGTAGTCACACTGTACTGTACCACACATCGTATGTTTGTGCCTACCTGTGATGTAGTCACATTGTACTGTACCACACATCGTATGTTTGTGCCTACCTCTGATGTAGTCACACTGTACTGTACCTCACATCGTATGTTTGTGCCTACCTGTGATGTAGTCACACTGTACTGTACCTCACATCGTATGTTTGTGCCTACCTCTGATGTAGTCACATTGTACTGTACCACACATCGTATGTTTGTGCCTACCTCTGATGTAGTCACACTGTACTGTACCTCACATCGTATGTTTGTGCCTACCTGTGATGTAGTCACACTGTACTGTACCACACATCGTATGTTTGTGCCTACCTCTGATGTAGTCACATTGTACTGTACCACACATCGTATGTTTGCACTTACCTGTGATGTAGTCACACTGTACTGTACCACACATCGTATGTTTGTGCCTACCTGTGATGTAGTCACACTGTACTGTACCACACATCGTATGTTTGTGCCTACCTGTGATGTAGTCACACTGTACTGTACCACACATCGTATGTTTGTGCCTACCTGTGATGTAGTCACACTGTACTGTACCACACATCGTATGTTTGTGCCTACCTGTGATGTAGTCACACTGTACTGTACCACACATCGTATGTTTGTGCCTACCTGTGATGTAGTCACATTGTACTGTACCACACATCGTATGTTTGTGCCTACCTGTGATGTAGTCACACTGTACTGTACCACACATCGTATGTTTGTGCCTACCTGTGATGTAGTCACACTGTACTGTACCACACATCGTATGTTTGTGCCTACCTGTGATGTAGTCACACTGTACTGTACCACACATCGTATGTTTGTGCCTACCTGTGATGTAGTCACACTGTACTGTACCACACATCGTATGTTTGTGCCTACCTGTGATGTAGTCACACTGTACTGTACCACACATCGTATGTTTGTGCCTACCTGTGATGTAGTCACACTGTACTGTACCACACATCGTATGTTTGTGCCTACCTGTGATGTAGTCACACTGTACTGTACCACACATCGTATGTTTGTGCCTACCTGTGATGTAGTCACACTGTACTGTACCACACATCGTATGTTTGTGCCTACCTGTGATGTAGTCACACTGTACTGTACCACACATCGTATGTTTGTGCCTACCTGTGATGTAGTCACACTGTACTGTACCACACATCGTATGTTTGTGCCTACCTGTGATGCAAGAAATTTGAGAAGTCCTTCGGCATCGGGAAGTCGCTGAAGGCCATCAACTCCTTGCTGATGTTAGTCGTGGTCGTGGCACAGACACAGACCCGGTCGCCACCAGGTGTGTAATACCACAAGCCGCCCAGTTCGCTTGACCGCTCGAAACACGTCGGCCTCAGACCCTCGTCCAGACAGCACTTGACCGCGGCCAGTCCACCGGCCCCCGCCCCTACAACGGCCACAGTCTTCACGTCCGGCATGGCGCTCCTCCGGAAGGTTCGGCCTTCTCTACAGTGGCTTCGTCTGATGTGTCCTGATGTACCCTAATCACACCGAAGAGTTCTGTACTTATGATACGCTTC
>JAODUO010001578.1:0-22500 GCA_025642075.2 Ridgeia piscesae | reverse complement strand
TATGACAAAACCTGTTGGTAAGTGATAGCCAATCTGAACTAGCCAATCATACTTCCTCGTTCGTTGAGATAATTAACATAATTTACGCAAGTCGCTTAGAAATTAAAATATGTTATTTTGTATGAAAAATTACTTTAAACTATAGATTGCAATGGCAAACGTGGCATCGAAACGTTTTGAGTGAATGTTATGAGACTGTTGATAAACTAACGAGCTGCTTCCAGATCTTTGAGCCCCAAGCTGTAGCAGCTGTCATCTGTAGCAGCTGTCATCCCACAAAAAGGGAACAAATGGTTTGGAAAAATTGGGAAACAACACAACTAGCCAGACATCATTACTTTGGACCCTCTGCCTGAATCCAGCAGTCTCAGAAAAGCAGAGAATAGCATCAAAGCTCTGGCATTAAACGAGATTGTCAAGGATATCATGAACTCTGAGTGTGATGAACAGAAACATCGAACAGAACAGACGAATCCAAGAAGCAAGAATCCAGAAACAATGCAATGAGGCAGCAAGTGGTGTTAAGTCTAAATCTCTCTTTGAAAAAAATGACTTTATAACAACAGATCAGACAGAATATAACTTCAATGTCGATGAAATTGCAGCGGAAACTTTACATTCAGAGCATAATCCTCTATTCTGCAATGTACACCCAATATTGATATTTAACCGGGTTATCATAAGGTAATAGACATAAATAGAGAATGTGTAGGTAGACATTTAATACCTATAGAAACTTTCTGGTCAACGCAACAACTGTTACAGGTGTCACCAAACATGCCTTTGACTCTCTGAGTCGGCTCATGAATCATACGTGTCCACAAGCCATGAGATAAATCAAATAAATTTGATTCCCACATAGCCCCACGACAAAACGAGTCTGTCAGTCTGAAAGATGGACATTTCAATCGCTTGTCGGTGACCTGTGTATTTAGGCGACCAATAATGTGGACGATTTTGCATTTTGCCTGCAGAAGTACAAGAATGTCTTGAACTAGTTAGCCTCCATCATCAGAAGCTTCTTCAGTTTGAACTTCTTGAAGGTTATATACTATGCATGGGCTCTAATTGGGCTACATCTGGTTGAATCGTTCCTGTATCTGACCACGCCAGCCGATACTACATGTACCAAGATCATCCTTACATTCCAAAAGCTGTACCATGAGCTGACAGATATAGATGTAATTACTCTCTTGAAAGATAACCTTCAAATTTAAGTATACTGAGAGGTTCAAGCATGCTTGGTACGATCAGGACATATGTTTCGCCATAGCCATTGTACCAGAATCGTTTTGATCCAAAGTGCTAAAGGTTCTGAAGATGTTATGCCCAAATTGGCTGCTGGCTTCCAGTAGCAAAAGGGGCACTTATTTAGCCTTTGGAACTATGACGAGTCTGCGGAATATTCAGTTTCCCATATGGACACACAGAAGCTAGAGAAGGCACCCATCAACATGCTGAGCGGAATGCTGGCTTCGTAAACTAACAGCTCTAGACATGAAGCAAAGTAGCTTGCCAAAGCATCTTTAGTGGAATTTAATCCAAGGCAACATATCTGATTGACCGACGAGAGCCAATGTCTTTCTGGCTGGTTGGATTTCTGTGTGATAATAAAATGAGACAGAATATCAAGCAATTGTGTTGATATGGAAAACAGGACAGAAAAACTTAAGAAAACAACGCCTGCATTATATGGCAAATTGCTAATCTAGCAATACATAAGGGGTGAATTAAAGATTTGGACTCACTTAAGACATTAGGAGGCCCACTCTCATCAGCTGATGCACTTGATGAGTACATTGCAGCAACAGGTATAGATGAGGGAAACTAAGTATAACGTCTCTACATGGGATTCATTATGCTCATGACACATATCTTTCTCTACCATAAAATAAGTGACAGGTTTCACCTATTAAAGGACCACTGGATCAATACCATATCAACATGTATGTGGTAAATTTGATACTGTATTTGAACAATATAACAATATGACTCTGAATGCAGCAGTTATTCTGAATGAATTTAGCCAGACCATTGATGTCAGTTACTGTACGTATATACAGTGTCATGGCCCTATAGTTAACCATTGTTAGTAATAACACCCACTTTAAACAGTATTAACATAAATTAAGGTAGCAATCTATCACTGATATGAAATGCAATATGCTCATTTTCTAAGTTATTGTAATCATTTTGAGATAATTATCCACGCAAAATGCCTTTTAGAGGGCCCCTAGTTTCAAGGGGTATATACATGGGGGTTAGCATCGACCAGATGAAGAACGATGGTTATTTCCCTACTCAGAAAGACCACCTCCATCTTTTGGAGGGGGTATCTAAAAATATTTGCTCTAACACTCCCCCCCCCAGTAGAAGAAGTATCTGGAAAGGCATGGCGAAGATTGTGATCATTTTTTTTATATTTGTGATATATTTTCGTCAATTTGCGTATAGCCTGCCTTCACTCTTGTCGATCTTATGCAAGAGTCCCCCATATATATACGGCCATTTTCCATCAAAAAAGATGTTTCTATTTGGATCCCCATAGAAAACAACTTTTGAGAGTCGGCTGTAATTCATACGGGTGATTTATGTCCAGTCCAACGGAGTTGAGAAACCGTTAGATTGGCTTCAATGCCGGACATAGCCCGTCTCAAGACTTCAACATTTGGAAAGTGGTCTTCACATGATATCCGGAGGATTTGTTGCAGATCCGGAAATGCATTTGGGAAAGTGTTCTAGTGTGGCGACGGTAGAAAGAGTATGTCTCGGATTCGTAGCGTAGTGTTGAAAGCACAATCGCGTTGTACACCTTGCCCTTCGTGGAGACTGTGGTACTATGTTGTCATCATATTCATTTCCAGAGTGCCACAAAGGCTTCAGAGACAGCATGTATACAGGTCTTAATATACACATCAATGGTGTTGTCAGGGGCAACAATGCTTCCCAGGTGTGCGAAGTTATTAACTGATTTTACAGTGCTTTCCAGGGGTGCGAAGTTATTAACTGATTTTAGTGGCGTGCCGTAACTTTAAGAATGTGGATCGATTGAGATTTGTCCATGTCATTATTGGTAGAGCGACACAGTTTTCTTTGTATTGATTGTAAGTCCAAACAGAGGTGCAGCTTGTTCCAAGTGTTTACAAATCTTCCAAGTGTCTTCCAATTTATACACAACGATAGCAGCAGCATCCACTGTCTATTTTCGTTTCCCATTGATTCAACCAAGTGCGTAATTGTAGTAGTATCAACAATTATCTGCGCTATATGGAACGTTATTAGGCCCACAATTCCACGATACAAAATCGTTGAAATCTGTCTCACGATTCCTTATTTTCGCTGGCATTGTATTAGAATCATTGCAAATAATCTGCACATATACAAACTCTTCAAATAAACACTCGCTAAGATTGTTGAGTTTGTGCTGCACCCTAGCGACCTACTTAGCACGCACACGGTAAGATATACACAATTAGAGTTATCACATGTGTGGTTCAAAAACACACAAGTACAGTTAGCAAACAGTTGAGGAGAACACACACGTACATGTCGCACACGGGAGGGACGTTCATACTATTACGCTTAGCACTCGTCTGGAAGTATATGCACCATTACTGTTAGCACTTGGGCTGGTCGAGCACATACAAATACAGTTAGCAAACGGAAGTGACATAAACACGCATGTACAGTTAGCACACCTGTGGGACATACACGTACAAGTACAGTTAGCACACCTGTGGGACATACACGTACAAGTACAGTTGGCACACCTAATGGACATACATGCACAAGTATAGTTAGCACATGGATGGGACATAAACACACAAGTACAGTTTGCACACATGTGAAACATACACGTACAAGTACAGTTAGCACACCTGTGGCGCATAGATGCACATGTCCAGTTAGCACACGGTAGGAGGTACACACACAACATAACGTTAAATACGTGGGTAGTGTGTATACTTACTTACTTACTTATGCCTGTTTGCTCGCTGGGAGCATAGGCCATCGACCAAGAAACGCCACCGTTTTCTGTCCGTGGCCATCCTCTCCATTTCTCTCCTGGTGTATCCCATCTCTCTCGCCATTTTCATTCAATTTGCCAAGTCCCTGCCTGCCCATGACTTCTTCGTACCCGCTGTTGTCTGATCCGATTTTGGCGTTCAAGTCTCCCATGAGTATTGTCATGTCCTTCTCCTTCAGTTTATCACACAATGTCTGCAGATTGTTGTAAAAATCCTCTTTTGTTTCCTCATCCTTGTCGTTTGTGGGTGCGTAGCACTGAATGATGTTGAGCTTGATGTTTTCTTTCTTTGTTTTGAACGAGGCATAGATGATCCTTGGTCCCGCTGATTCCCAGCTAATGAGAGCGTTCTGTGCCTCGTGTGACAGCATGAATGCGACGCCTTCTGT
This sequence comes from Ridgeia piscesae, assembly GCA_025642075.2. Lineage (NCBI taxonomy): Eukaryota > Metazoa > Annelida > Polychaeta > Sabellida > Siboglinidae > Ridgeia > Ridgeia piscesae. The sequence continues at coordinate 18,084 of JAODUO010001578.1, read as the reverse complement.
GTGATGTGCATCTTCCTCTTCATGCCCCGAGTACAGTATCATTTCTCTTGTATTCAGTCTGACTTGCCCCGACTGTGTCCACCTCGTTTCACATAGCCCTAATACTGTGATGTTGTAGGCCCGTCGTTCCCTTGCTATTTGGGCTGCTTTGTTTGCTTCAAACATGGTTCTCACGTTCCATGTTCCGATTTTTGATATTTTCTTGGAAGACAAGAAGGGTATCGGCGATGTAGCTTCCTTGCGGCTTTCACTGCATGGCGTCATACTCTCCCCAGGAGGCCCTCCCTCTCCCAAGTTCAAGTAGAGTTCCTTTGGTCGAAGTTTTCGTAGCAATCTGCTTTTTACGGGAAAGGGTTGTTAGCCCTTTGCCCAACCCTCCTCTTTTCTCAGCCGGGCTTGGGACCGTCCATGGTGGAGTGTATACACACAAGTACAAATAGAACACGATTGAAGAAAATACGCTAGTACAGCTAGCACGTGATGGGACGTGTATACCAGCAACTACATTTAATATATGAGTGAAACGTACACACACAAAAGAACGCGCACGCACACACTCACACACGTATACGCACACACGAACACACACACATACACACACACACACACACACACACACAATCACACACACACACATATACACACACACACACACACACACACACACACACACACACATACATACACTACACACACACAATCACACACACACACACACACAACACACACACACACAACACACACAACACACACACACACACACACACACACACACACACACACACACACACACACACACACACACATACACATACTTCACACACACACATACAAACACACACACACACATATACACACACATACACACACACACATACACACACACACACACACACACACACACACACACACACACACACACACACACACACACACACACACACACACACACACATACATACATACACACAGTACAGGTTTCCCACTACGTACACGGATGTTTTACGAATTGTTTATCATATATTGTACATTATATATTGAGTCTCGCCAACACTATGGATTCGGATTAAGACCTGCCACATATTTCGCATGGCAATCTCTACTTTTGACCTAAAATTCTGAAAGAATCTTATCAATCTGTGTCAGTTAACTCGTACACACATTTATCGCGCGTACCATACCAACACATGAATAAAACATACAAAGCAAAATGTTTAACCATAAAAATAAAGCTGGATATGTACTGAGAATGTTGCAAACACGCAATACTAATTAATTGGATATCTTTCTGTTATTAAAAGCCAAACAACACATATTTACGTAACAAAATTAAATTAAGAAAGTAGCAACAGTTTAAAGAGAAACTTTTTTAACAATGCAAATAATTCAGAACAATCTACTCTTATTGGTCTGCAGTGATTCAAACATTGCATTAATGTAATCATTACCCATTTAAAAAAAATCATTTGTCTGCTCAGTAAGTGATTAATTGAATAGAAAAATTATCAGTATTTGTTTTTATTTAACCTTTACAATAGATCGACTGTACATAATCCTAGCCTGGGCGATGCAGGCTGTATAATTACTAAAATTAGTATGATTTTGATATCAATTTGTTCTATCTGGAATACGTTCTGGTGATGAGACATGTCTAATAATCATGAATTACATCAAACCTATGTTGGATTTGAGTTGAATATTTACCAGAGGGCACATCGATTAAAGCTATGTCTTCACCCGCACTGAGCGATTGGAGGGAACCTGTCAGGTACGGCGTTGTACTTGTATCAAACTTATAACTGATGTCACTAATAGGTCAAACAGGTCTCCGTTGTCCAGGCAACACAATACTAACCCCTTCAGTTAACCAAGTTCACAGACAATAGCAGGGCTTAATTCAATTATCTGTGAACTTAGTTAACTGAAGAGATTAAAGACCTATTGTTTACCGCGCAGGGCATGTCACGGTGACTGGTTATTTGGGTCGGTTTGATGTTCGATCGTTTAGGCAATTTCAACGGAGACGAGCAGGAAACAATGCAGTCATGTGTTGCTGATAACGACAATAATAACAAATAAAATTACATTTCGCCAGTTTGGCGAAGAGGTTTTATTTAGTTTCGCCAAATAGCAAACTGTTTGCCTATAGCGCAATTGGCGATCAGAAGTGCAAGCCTAGCAGATTGCTCATTCCCACCCATTGAGCCACCTTCCGCAGTTTTCAGAACTAATATTTATGATTACGCCATCTTTTGCACGTTACAATAAACTAATCGGTGGTTTAGTTCGTTCGTTTCGAATCGATTTAATTAGTCACAATAAACGATTATTCCATCACACTGTATAGTTTTGTGACGCATACAAGGGCATAATATGGTTAAAATAATGTCTCCATAAGTGTAGCTAAAATCGGTATCAAAATGGAATACGGTCATATGACTTAAACAACGCCAACATCCGTATCGGATACGGGTAACCCGTATCATGTGGCAGGTCTGCGGATGTGTAAACTCAAACTACCATTACTGGATACTTAAATTGTACGCCAAAGTGCACAGTGCTCGTTTATTTCGTAAGCGGCGTTATGGGTAGTCTGGAGGCAAAATGAGGCGCAACTGAAGACTTTACTGAGACTCAGTGTGGTGCTGTTTTTTTGTCTTTTCAATGTTTATTCATACACACATATGTACATATAAAAACGTGATTTCTGAAATAAACAAGAACAAAAAACAAGGAGCACTACAATCGCTCGATGTCCCATGCCCATATAAGCGCCTGTTTCTAGGATATAACATATTAATTACTTTGTTGTTTTGCCTTGTTTAAAAAATAGTTTGGTAAATTTTTAGGTGAAAGACTCTCTCAAGGTATATTCTTATCCGTACTCTGCTGAGGTGAGTGCGGACTTGCAGGAGTTTATATCCTGATTGGTCCTGGTTATGGCGTGTGAGGGTGACAACTGTTGCTTGCGGGCATGTTAGTGCCTCTCTAGTGGCTTAGTGTGGGAGGGGGTCGACGCGAGGAATATCTTCCGAGATCCGCTCACGCCGGACTCCACACGATGACATGAGATGGCTGATGGGTGACGCAGATCATAGGATATATCCTACCAAGTTGAGAGTCTTAATTTGGGAGATATGAACCCTCATATTTTATAAATCATATTAATATGACGGGCTCATATCTCTTGCGGATAAACTCCGAATAAAGGCATGTATCGAACCGGGTAGTTTAGAATAGTACGAGGAATTGGACAAAGGACTAGTTATTTTTAAAATATCCTTCATAATACATAGTATGTGACAGGCGTAACTATACGTAAAATAAGCATAACCGTGTAGAATGTTCACGTGTTGGTATCCAATAACAATATAGTAATGCTATTGTCCATCCTACAACGTTCTCTCATATAATGAGTTTAATTAAATAGTGTAAATAAATAGTGTCACGAACGCATCGAGCGAGCGTCAGGCGGCGAGCCGGTAGAGTCTTACTCAACTGAGTAAAGTCAAAGTAAAAGAAAATAACAATTGTCGCTTATAGCGTCTATTCTACTAAGTAGCAATAGGGCGTGAAAGTCTCGCGCGCGAAAACGAGGCTGGGGGCAGTTGGGGGCAGCAGGTCCATATACTCCATGTTAACATATAGGACTTTGTTTGTTTTGGTCGTAATAATCGAACTGCCCCGAAATAGCGTATTTCAGTTATATTGTCCGAAGGATTACTACAAGCACAAGCAGTGGAACATTTTGCCGGTGACAATGATCACGGAAATCATGAATTTTAATAGATTATTATGGTGGTTGCCATGGCAATAGCGGCAAGTACTTGTGTTTGGCGATCTTGACTAATAATGAAGAGTGCCAGTTTTCGCGCAGTACAACCTGTTTGGGCCAAACGTATACATGTGTTATGATTATGTGCATTTAGACAACTTGTCAGATATAACTGATTTTCCTAGTATTCATCAGTCAGAAGCTACAACTGTCATCCATCGTTAGAATATTATTATTGTGTTCAGTCCCCAATTAGTCTCTCTTAGTCCCCAATAAGCTCCAGTCGCGCGGAGTCACGTCATGTATCGTGACCCACTTGCAGGCCCTATAAACGAGCGACGAGATGACAAAGGATAGTTCTCGATCAGCGTGGGATGGAGGGCGAGTGACCGGACAGCGGACGATGATCGGCGACGGGCGAGCGTCGGACGGCGGTTGGCGCGAGGCGCACGGCGATCGGCGCCAGCGCGCGACGGTCCGCGGTCGGCACAGAGCGCGGGACGCTCGACGATCTGCGAAAGCGCGTTATGGACGACGGTGTTCGTCCCACGAGGGGCGAAATGCCGACCCGACAGCGGGCGAAGGTGTACTGGCGAAGGCGATCTGCCTTGGGCTGGCAGCGGGCCGCGATCGGCACTAGGCGGACGCCGGACTACGATCGGCGGCGCTCGGGCCCAACGGCGAAGGCGATTATCGGAAGACCGTAAACTGCCAGCGTCGGTCGCGCGGCGTGCGTCGAACAAAGGCGAACATCGGCGAGGGGGGTGCAGCTCGTTGCTGGCCGGCAACGGTGTGGCTAGCGCCACGGTTGCGGTGTGCAGTAGGCCGTGACGGGGGCGGTCAAGCGAGGAGCTTTGCTCTGGCGATTCTTGGTTGGCTGCGGACGGGCAGCGACATCGTCCGGGATGGCGCGAAGTCACGTCTCTGGCTGAGTGCTGTGGCTGTCGAGGCGGTAAACATTGCCGGTGGCTCCGTGGTAATCGCCCGGCGTTCAGGCGGATGGGCTCCGGGTAACTGTTGCCTATGAGTGACTTAATGGCATGATTAGTAATCGGAGATTAAATCAGGCTCTGTTTTTCCCGTACTGTATATCAGCAAGGGAAGGCGTCGAAACCTTCACTTCACTTCACTTCACTTCACTTCACTTCATCATTTCACTTCATTCACTTCACTTCACTTCACTTCACTTCACTTCACTTCACTTCACTTCACTTCACTTCACTTCACTTCACTTCACTTCACTTCACTTCACTTCACTTCACTTCACTTCACTTCACTTCACTTTTCTTTATTGTCCTTAAAAAGGATATGCATTTTACAACTCATGATCACATCTAAAATATATGGGATGATCTCAACTAAATGCAAATGAATTTCCAGATGTATCCACTACAAGAACAATTCAACCGGGTGACATCAATATGACTATTTAGCATTCAACATTCTAATGGCCACCGGCACAAAACTCCTGCTATAGCGAGATGTTTTACATTTTATACAACGGTATCTCCTTTGAGACGGAAGTACATGGAAGAACGTAGAGAGCGGGTTATCAGACTCAGTAGCGACAGCATGAGCTTTCTTCAAAATTGCATGGTGGGTTATTTCGGAGAGCTTTGGTGTAGGTAAACCAATGATCTTGGCAGAAACATGTGAGATTTTCAGAAGCCTGTTATGGTTTTTCACAGAAAGAGCAGGGTAGTAACAAATGCTGCAGTAGGTTAAGAGAGGCTCAATTATGCTACGGTAAAGGCGTAGAAGAAGTAGTGGATCAACACAGAAAGCTCGTAACTTTCGAAGAACGTGCAGTCGCTGCTGAAACTTCTTTTGCACGGCTGTAACATGCTCTGTAAATGACAATTTTTCATCTAATATAACACCGAGGTATTTGAATGAGTCAACCTGTTCCACAGGTTCACCGTTGATGACAATAGGACTAATGACAGTTCTATTACGACGGAAGTCGATGCACATTTCTTTCGTTTTGGAAACATTCAGATGCAGAAAATTGTTACTGCACCAACTAGAGAAACGTACCACTGAAGAAAGATATGACTGGTATGAGGCAAAATCATTCAAAAGAGCGAGCATGGCTGTATCATCAGAAAACCTCACAAATTGGGTAGATGAATCAACACTACGACAGTCATTTGTATACAAAGTGTACAACCTGACAACAATTAAACATTACACAAGCTAAGTTTTCCCTGTATTGTCTAGAGGGATCACTAATATGCGACGGCGTCAAAACCGCATTATGATCAAGCATTTAAACGAGCCATGTTTTCCCAGTATTGTCTAGAGGGATAACTAATATGCGACGGCGTCAAAACCGGATTGTGATCAAGCATTTAAACGAGCTATGTTTTACCCGTATTGTCTAGAGGGATAACTAATATGCGACGGCGTCAAAACCGGATTGTGATCAACATTTAAACGAGCTATGTTTTACTCGTATTGTCTAGAGGGATAACTAATATGCGACGGCGTCAAAACCGGATTGTGATCAACATTTAAACGAGCTATGTTTTACCCGTATTGTCTAGAGGGATAACTAATATGCGACGGCGTCAACACCGGATTGTGATCAACATTTAAACGAGCTATGTTTTACCCGTATTGTATAGAGGGATAACTAATATGCGACGCCGTCAAAACTGGATTGTGATCAACATTTAAACGAGCTATGTTTTACCCGTATTGTATAGGTTAAAGTGGTCAATACGGGACGGCGTCTAAACCGAATACAAATAAATTATAACGGTTCAAAATGGTTAAAATTGGAGAGGTTGATCTAAGGGAGCGGGGGGGGGGGGTATATTCCCCTTAGGCTCTGACCTAACAGACTCCTCTCAAATACGAATTATGTTACTAACTAAGTACAACTTAGCGACACACTGTAGGACCTATTATTCGTTACTAAGCAGTTGCTAGATAACTTAAATACCAAGTATTCAAATGTTTAACTGAAAAGAGATATTACTTAACCAACAATTACTATTTGACTTCTATTTACCTAGAAATATCACAATGGTTGTGCAGGGACAAGGGCTATAGTATTTTGTCCGGGCTTAGTAACGTCAAACGGCAGTACACATAAAATGTCCACGTCACTTGCACGTGTCGCCGTGAGTGTAAAAACAACAATATTATGACGTCAGTGACGTGCACCTGCGCACACAGTTGGTTCTTACAGGAAAGGCCGCCATAGTGCGATAGCGCGAAGTTAGATTGCGGGTATTGATTTTAGAAGTAATCATGTCAAAGGCACTGACGTGGGCAGGAATTACTGGAAACCATGCCGCTGGTAAGAATATAACCTGCATCCGTAATAACTTATAAACAGGGCCTACTCGTGTGTGTTTGTATCCCGAAAAGGTATTTGAATGTTAAAGACTGCTTTATAATCTCTGAGGATGTGTACATAGTTTTAGTGTTTCATTGTATTAATGAAGTCGAGTACCATATTTAGGACGGAATTTCATTTGCATAACTCGGTGGGAGTCGAGATCTCGATTAATTCCCATCACACTCATAGATGCCCAGCGCGTGTTTTTGCGCTTGTGCGTTATTATTGTTTGCGCGTTTGTTCGTTACACGTTGTACAGTTGGTATGAATTAGCAGTGCATTAAACAAACAACTGTGCGAACACAACACTATTTTGATAAATGTTACCACCCCGTCCGCGCGTACCCCACATCCATGCCCTCGCACATGCACATGCACACACGTAACTTACACACTTAAATTCATATGCATGTTTCCTTGCTGTATTAGGCACGCACGCGTGACGAAAGCACGCCCACATGCGTAGCAAAAATATACAGTTGTAGGTAAAATTCACAATGCTTACTTGAAGTGTATTTTCTGTAAAGACTACCTCTTAAATGTCATTTAAATATAAACTCATCAAACGTCTGGTTTTGTTCCGGCTTAAGTATATTGCTTGAGGCACGCACATTTGTACCTGATTGCTATTGTTGTTATTACAATTGTTGCTTTAAGCTTTTGCAAGTGAAAAAAAAGCACCTATGAAGACATATAATGTTGCATGTGGTGAAAATTCATATAATTCTGTCGATTCCCCGCCAAACACAGTTCTCACGTCGTCTATCAATGACGTCATCTTAATGAAAAATGTATGTTACCAAACATGAGAAAAGCATTTTGCTACATGATGATTATAAAAAGGCAAACACTTTCGGTAAAAAGTGGCTTCCGAAATGTCATAACATCATATATTACATATGAACCACCAAAAATGTATCGCAAGTTGACTTACTTAACTCATCAGTTGCCCGGAGGTGTACGTAAGCAGATGCAGCAATTGTTGCAGAGCAGACCCCGCAGCAGCAGGCCGTGATCATTGGCGTGGTGATGGTAGCGGTACTCTCATTCCTCGCCGTGCTGGTCGGGCTCGAGGAGTTGGCCATCTACGTAAGTATCACAATGCAAACACTCATTCTGAAGTTGTTTCTTATAGGAACATGAAATGTAAAGAAACTATATTGTGTTTGACCTCCTCATACTCGACATTAAGAGAAAATGTTAAATATTCTTGAATGCGTTACAAGATAGTTTATAAATGACAACTTGCAGCTATTTGGATTAACATCATATTAAGTCTGACGTCAATCCTGTATTGTGACAGCTGGCCAATCGGGCGGTGCGTCGACGCGATGAGCGACGGTTGGACGTCTGCGTCTACTGACCGTCGTCCAGCCCTGTCACTCAAACACTCGCGATCTTCCACGACCCATTTCGAATTCTTGGTTTCATCACCGGTTTTATTTTTCGTCACGACCGTGCCACAGCAGCCCCGCGTGAAGATACCGTAGTGTCGATATGCTGCGACTGACACTAGCGTCACGACAGAATCATCCGAGTACCAGTCCATGGACGATCTGTACCAAGGGGTGCAATTCCTGTATGGCAGATCCATACGTGCACTACTGACGTGAACATCGTCCAACGACAGCGTGTACACTGCTGGTGTCTGCAGCTCTATGATGTGAACGACTCATAATATTTTCAAATTTAATAACCTGAACCTTGTTCTAGTGTTACATCAGTGTAATTTGCAAATTACACACTTCTAACAGAAAGTTATATGGTTGTGCTGGTATAATTAGCACTTCCAATAGATATATTAATTTTGCTGCCTCACGGATCAAAACGTTGAGGGATTTCAATATGTATAGCTTGGTGACTGTAATTACGATGTGATGATATTAAATCCAGTTAAGTATAACGTCACATACATAGATTATCGATTAAACATGTTGATAAGCAGACCACAGTTTAATCTCATCGCACTGAAAATGTCTTGGAAATATTTGATAGTGCCTCCGATATATTAGCAATGTCAGAGTCAGGGACAGAGGGAGGCGTACATTTGCGAAATGAACTAATTACCACTTAATGAGGTGTTGCACGTGGCACTTGACACTACAGTTGTTGCCAGCAAATCAGTCGGTATTGCGGATATTGCTGAAAGTGTTACCGTGAAGTTGGTCATCAAAAACACGACAAATATAAATTGTTAATTGCGTGTACAGAACACTAGGCGCAACTGTTTACTTCTGCCAATTAACAAAATCCGTTCTTTTCGGTATAAGAATCAATACAAAATATGTTAAATGTGTACATTTCAATATTAAAAAACTGAAGCACAATTTGCAAATTACACAAAGGGTTACTTCGATTTAATTCCTGCACTTGAATTGATGTACTTACACCTTGACATGCCTTCGTAACGCACATTTTATAAGATAGTTAGATATTTGTAATGCACAGTTTATAAGATAGTTAGATATTTGTAACGCACATTTTATAAGATAGTTAGATATTTGTAACGCACATTTATAACATAGTTAGATATTTGTAACGCACAGTTTATAACATAGTTAGATATTTGTAACGCACATTTTATAAGATAGTTAGATATTTGTAACGCACATTTTATAACATAGTTAGATATTTGTAACGTACATTTTATAACATAGTTAGATGTTTGTAACGCACATTTTATAACATAGTTAGATATTTGTAACGTACATTTTATAACATAGTTAGATGTTTGTAACGCACATTTTATAACATAGTTAGATATTTGTAACGTACATTTTATAACATAGTTAGATATTTGTAACACACATTTTATTAAAATAGTTAGATATTTATAACCCACATGTTATAACATAGTCAGATATGTATAACCCACAGCGTATTGGAGCAGTCGCCCGATGTAGGCGTACCTGTCTTAATGTACCTAAGAACTGCTATATTTCTACATTCTCGCCTCAGGGACGTCACACATCTCGGATCGACATCGCCTGGGTAACTTCTGCTGTGAGTCTTACGTCTTCCTCTCCTGTCTCACTTTCACTATTTTAATTATTTATGGCCAAATTCCTTGTCGTTTTCCTTTTTCTGGTTCACGTTAATATGTTACTTACATTTGCCTAATTATTGTCATTCCTTGTCAATGACAGCCCGAGCCTTTACACTTCGTATTCCCAGAGTGTCTAAACACGAATAAGGACGGCTGTCGTGATGTTGCCATTGCTGTGTTTTGTCCACATGCCTTATACCGTGTCCACTGTCCCAACTGACTACCACTGCTGACACTTGTATGAAACTGTCAACGTTAATACGTGTGCTGTATTTAGTCTACTCAGCATGAGGTCTGCTTGGACCTGTCGTTATAACCTCACATTGTTGTGCCTCTTGTATACGTCAGAACATTATATACGTACGCCACCTGCATAGATGCACGCATACGAGCACACACGTATGCATGCACAAACACACAAACACTCACGCGCACGCACTAGCGCACGCACATACGCTCGCACGCATTCACACACACACACACACACACACGCACACACGCACGCACGCACGCACACACACACAGACACACAGACAGAAACATTGCATACCGACACCTAGCCTTGTTTTTGACCATCATCAAAGTTTAGAACTGGGTCAGCCATATTTTCGGCGGGGTACCGGGCAATATCGCTTACTATTTGCCGGCATAACAGCGGTGTTGATCACAAGTCACGCTATCCATACAACACAAGTATGGTAGCGTATTCGCGCCATGAATAATAACGTTCGTTTCGCTTTCACAAAATACGCTATTTAAAAAACGTCGTATAAGTGTCCTTTCATTCGAACGAACTAAGTTAGAGTCGATTAGAAGCGGTGTACACGCAGCAGTCTATTACAGTGAAAAGCCATTGGACGGCTTCCAGATTTTCCCAATAACCAGATGTTTTTTTTATGCCAGCCGTTATTGTTAAATTTGTTGAATAATAATATTTGGCGTGTATTGATATTAATTAGCGATGCGATCGCACATATTTGTGTAATCTAATTAACAGAAAATCCTGTCGTAACTTGTGTCATTATCTGTCTGAAAAAGGGTATTATCCCTATGTTAGTAGAGAGACTGAATCTGATATATTAATACTACTACTACTACTACTACTACTACTACTACTACTACTACTCTCTTTTCTCTCTCTCTCTCTCTCTCTCTCTAATAATAATAATAACACCCACAACATTAACATAAACGTATTAATACACGTCTACGCGCATATCTAAATGTGGTCAATTTGAATTAAAGATCTTTACACAGTTTACTTGCAATCACGTCACAACGATGTTTCACACCTACAGCTACACACCCATCAGTCTCATACAACAACGCGCCAATAGTACCCTACTCTCGCTGATTCTCGCGGACTCTCGCTCGGCTGCGTGTCTTAAACGATAAGACAGTTTGGTGACTGATGTTGCATTCCAATCACCTCGTGCAGATGGTAAACACCAGTTGTCAACTGGGAAGGTCTCGAGCTCCTCCAGTTAGCGACTGTTAAGTTTACGCAACTGGGTCACGCAGGGGTCACGACCTTGTACTTACGTCAAACACGAGTTGTTGGGATCGCAGCAATAGCCGGCGTTTTAATGTTATCCGTGTGATGGGCTAGAAAGTGCAGCCACCTCACGGAGCCAGGGTAATCGAGGCTAATACTGCCATAATTCCTGCTTCATAGACAACTGCAAATTTGTATTTCTGTATATTTATGTGTGAATATAAGTTTAATGTTGAATACTTTTAATAGTATAGTACTATCTTCTACAAGTATATCCGTATTTTAATGTGTAGTTCATAGTTAGCTTGAAAGGCAGTCAACGTCTCTACCCTATTCTGTAGTATAGTCCCAGTGGTGGCATCAGTAATTCCCCAGGTGGGTGTTAAGGGATAAAAAAAAGGTGCTGCCACCTCACGGAGTCTGGGTATTCGAGGCTAATAGTAACCAAAGTAATACATCCGTCAGTATGCACCAGGTGACGCCACACGTTGGCATAAAACGCGTACACAAATGATACAATTGAACCGATTTTATTATGTCCATTAAAATGGCTAAGCGTCGCGCACATACTTATATGGCGGTTTCGTAATGACAACAATGATTGTGTAATGTTAGAAAAATACTACCAGTTAACATTGAAAAACTAACATAGTCTGTTGAAATATTAATTCATTTTAAGTAACTTAAATTCATAAAGTCATTTAAATTTGGGAAATATATATGTTTTCCCATTGGTACCATAAAAGTTCTCCGCGATGTAAGATACAAACACTGCCATTCTCTCCAGACAGCGACGATCGAGCTAGTTATAATATACATATACTAGTTATACTTAACATGTTTTGTCTACAGTATACAATTCACACTAATGTCGATTCTAGTTAATTGCTTAGTACACGACTCAACATGAAGATAATAGTGCTACATATAGTAATATATTTGACAAAGTAATTATTTGGCGTGTCCACGTAACTAATAACTGCACATGTGTTGCTAATGGGCATTTATGTAAACTACTTACCAATCTATAAAGATTTGTCCGTTAATCAAACCCACAGACGCACCATGCACCGTATTGTTTCTCTTGCTGACAAGTATATGTTACTAGTTCTTAAACTTGGACTCGTGAAGCACTCAGGACCGACACATCAGTAGTGTGTCTGCCACCAGTGTACTGCGAATGCTACCATCGCAACAAGAGGAATGGCGATCTTCAGAAAGTTGAACCTGCCTTGGCTCCCTGCGACCTGTAGAGAAACCGTCATCCAGATGTCATCATTTGGAGTAGTAACACATTCAACGGACGATAATAAACGCGCGCTAAGCACGCACGCACGCACGCACGCACAAACACACACACGTACACATATACACACGCACGCATGCCCCACGCCACACACACACACCCACACACCCACACACCCACACACCCACACACCCACACACCTCACCCACCCACACACCCACACACCCACACACCCACACACCCACACACCCACACGCCCACATAAACATACAAACATACACATATATACACGCACGCACGCACGCACGCACACACACACACATACACACACATACACACACACACACACACACACACACACACACACACACACACACACACACACACACACACACACACACACACACACACACACACACACACACACACACACACACACACACACACACACACACAACGGCTACAGTGGCGAGAAAATTTGTTTTTACATGTAACATTTGCATATTTCGTTCGTGTAATATTTCACACTGCCAATTGTATTATTATGGTTAATCATTCACGTCAAATAAAATATGTACCTTGCAGTGATGTGCTGTCTAAAAACCCTCGAATTATGTTTGACATCCCGTAACACACGGTTTAGAGTTTAAAAAGTTTAAAAAGGTGCCAGAAACGAAACATATAAATATATATACACGCACGCACGCACGCACTCACAGAAACATACACACATCACACCACATACATATGCAGTCGCATACGCACACACACTATCACAACCATAAACATACACATATACACACCCAATCACATACACACATCCATACATATAATCATACGCATAGGCATACACTCATACACATAGAACACAAAACTTATAATATATATATATATATATATATATATATATATATATATATATATGATGTGGAACAACTACGAACATTGCCGGATGACGTCTTTGCGAACCGAAGGCTCACCATAAACTTATGTGATCGTGTGCAAATATGTGTATGAATGATCGAGTGAGAGAATGAGTGAGTGAGTGAGTGAGTGAGTGATTGAGTGAGTGAGTGGTTGAGTGAGATGCATTTGAATGTGGGTATATGTGTACGTATGTCATAATATACGTCGGGGTGTATGTGTGTGTGTGTGTGTGTGTGTGTGTGTGTGTGTGTGTGTGTGTGTGTGTGTGTGTGTGTGTGTGTGTGTGTGTGTGTTTGCAGGCATGTTTATGTGAGTGTGTATATGTGCGCATTATTGTTAATTATTGTAAAGGCTTGAGTGTATTCTCCACGATGTGTTATAATTCCCAGTTTGCTCTACGCGACTTACCAGAACAAAGGTTGACAGACGACGTCTTCTCAGTCAGAAGTGGCAGACTTCTACCGGCTACGGAATCCAGACCGTGTGTTGTAGCACAACCACTTACACCCTGGCCGAGTGTGTTTGGGAGCTACCACTGACATCGCAGGGGTGGCGATCTTCAAATACTGTTTTTTCGTCGTGAGATCAACCATACGTGTCGGGCCCTACAACAAGACAAACACTGTCTTGACTCAATTCATCGATATGAATTAATCCCTGCTGCCAGGTTGCCTCGACGATCACATTTATCAGGCATTTGCTGATATAAACTCTCCCCAAACGATAGAGTCGTTAGGCGGCCTCGTGAGACGCGACTGTCCTAGATACTGCAGTCATCGGTCGTCGACCCCGGTGTAAAAATATGCGATAGCCGAGAGGGCTAAACTGTCACTGGTACAGTAACTGTCTTTGTACTAGTGTAACTAAAGGCCGATGATGCGTGCTCGCAGTATATATTACCGAGGAACGCACTGGGCCGTGGTACAGTGTTCTAGACATAACAATGTTTACACTTTCTTAAAATGTGCACTTAGTAAAGTGCCTATGTCCATTTATACCGTATATTGCGTTACACTACGCATGACTTTACTGAATTGTGAAATCAAGGCACCTAGGTCATGGGAGTAAAAAGTAACTTGCCAAGAACTTGGGGGAGATGGAGTTCCTGCTGAAGTATGAAAGCACGGAGGAGACAATATGTTCAGCCGACTGCACCAACTAATCACCAATGCCTGGGAGGTGGGTTCTGTACCATAAGCATGGAAGGATGCCACCAAGAAAAATGATCGAACAGACTGTGGGAATTATAGAGGAACCTCTCTTCTTTCCACAGCAGGCAAGATCTTCCTCAACAGACTATCTAATCACATAACACCAGAGGTAGTTCCGGAGACACAATGTGGCTTCAGAGGTAACCGGAGCACCGTGGATATGATATTTTGACTCTGACAGCTACAAAAATTAGCATCGAGCAGGACCGACCACTGTACATAGTATTTGTCGACTTCAGTAAGGCGTTCGATTCAGTTGGGAGGTCTGGGCTATGGCAGCTACTGAGGAAGTATGGATGCCCAGAGAAGTTCACAACTATGATCGAGGCGCTACATACCGGAATGATGGCGAATGTTAGTGTCGGAGGGGAAGTCTCGGAATCGTTCAGTGTTACAAATGGGGTCAAATAAGGTTGTGTACTGGCCCCCACGCTCTTCGCCATCTTCCTATCAGCAATGCTCGGTGAGGCTTTCCGAGACAAGGGAGATGGCGTCTACGTACAGTCCAGATATAGCGCTGACCTGTTCAATGTCTCACACTTCAGAGCGAAGACCAAGACTACTTGGATAATGATGAGAGAGCTACTGTTCGCAGATGACAGTGCACTGGTTGCCCACTGTGCTGAAGAGATGCAGAAAATAGTGGATGCTTTCTCCGATGCGTCAAAGAAGTTTGGCCTGAAGACTAACATCAAGAAAACCGAGGTGCCGTACCAACCCAACTCTACAAGAACCCGAGAGGAGGATATCATGGTTGATGGAGACAAGCTGAACTCTGTTCTGGAATTCACTTACCTTGGAAGCACTATGTCAAATAATGGTTGCATTGACGACGAAATACAGAGGAGGATGGCCTAGGCCAGTGCATCTTTCGTCCGACTACGCCAGAGACTCTGGAACAAACACCATGTGCAAGTGCATGCAGGTTAAAGGCACGATATACCGTACAATCGTGCTGTCCACCCTCCTATACGGTGCCGAGGCCTGGACAGTGTACAGACAACAGGTGAAAAAGCTGCATGCCTTCATGATGCGACATCTGGGTTCGATCATGAGGATAACCTGGATGGACAAAGTGACAAACAAGGAAATATTTGAACGGACAGGCCTGCCATCTATGGAAGATCTTCTGATCAGAAAGAATCTCCGGTGGACTGGACACCTCATGAGGATGTCACCAGACAGGCTACCAAAGCAAGTTCTCTACTCTCAAATGTCTTCTGATCACAGAAAGAGAGGGCGCCCTCGTCTCCCGTTCAAGGATACCATCAATTTATACATGTAGACATGTATATGTACGTTTGTATGCATACACGCATGTACGTAGATACGTATGCACATACGTACGCACATACGTACGTAACTATGTATGTACGCATGTACGCATGCATGTATGCATAAATACATATATACGTGCATGCATGTATGTTTTGTAGTTGTTTTGTCTCCGGTTCAAGGATACCATCAAGAGAAACCTGAAGCTGAGAGACATAAAGACCGATCATTGACATCACTCTCACAGCAAAAGATAAATGGGGAAAAAAAAAGTCAAATGATGGGAAACATCGCGCATTAGATGATGACCGGGGATTAATGTATATATATATATATATATATATATATATATATATATATATATATATATATATATATATATATATATATATATATATATATATATATATATATATATTGTATGTATGTATGTATGTATGTATGTTTTTGTATGTTTTTGTTGGGATGAGTTGTAGATTTATGGTTTTGGGTGTTTAGTTCAAGTATCCTCTATTTAGGGTTTTTGGAACATGAACAATGAACCCCAATGCACTGGCAACGGAGTATAGGTGGCGGATGTGAACTCTAAGTTCATGATGACTGATCAGTCAGTGTAATCCTTTCCCATATTTATATACCTGTAAAAAGAGAGGGGGTTATATGAGTTGCCTAAAAGTGAATAACATATATATTGGACAAGAATACGCGTATATACCGGAAGCACAGGAGTGCATGCAGCCGTTACACTCCCATACATTAAACAAATATCATTTATGCAAGATCGACTATAGAAGTTGATGTTCTCCATTCTGTTCTGTTCTGTTCTGTTCTGTTAAAAAATAAAAATTGATTAAAACAATTTGTTTTGGTTATTTTTCCTTTTTATATATTTGTTTGTAGATTGTGTACATTTAAATGCAAAAGGGACCCTGTTGTACTGGAAAAACATGAGATATGATGTGAGAAAATATGGTCTGAAATGAAAAAATACAATTTAAGCAGGGCATTGCGAAACTGTGGTGCAGCCCGCAGTGCCGCTATTGCTGGCCAGCGCACACCTCCACAATCCTCGTGACGTTGTTTATTAATAATTAATACATAGAACTATCCCACTATCATTCATTACTGTATGCCTAAACTTACGTCATAGCACCGTAGCACAAGGGACAGACGCCTAAGAAACCGTCCCGACCAGCACCGCTGCGGCCCGACGAACCCCACACGTAACCTAAACTCCATAACAACTAAACAATTGTACACCTGCAAAGAATCAGAATACATGAAATAATGTCTAGAATAATAACTATCATAATGCAATTGTACAAGGGACAGACACGCGCGAAGCCGCACGGACCAGCGCTGCTGCAGCCCGACGAACCACGCAAGCAATCCAATCCCCATAACAACTACATCCCTATGCCCCGGCCAGGAACCGCTACAAGACGCCGCCAACCACGCCCACCCCCCACCCAGGACAGTAGTATAGAGTGGGTAAATCAAGGGATGGAGGAGGGGAGGGAGGAGGTCAAAGATCAAGTGGCGCCCCCTGGTGGATAATGAGGTAACGGTCTAACTATCTAAATTCATGCGTCTTAAATTGCTATTAGGTGGCGCCCCCTGGTGGATACCATGGTGGCGCCATCTAGCGGAAAGTTGTGGACTAATAGTATCTAAATTCGTGCGTCTTAATGCGAGTAGTATAGAGTGGGTAAATCAAGGGATGGAGGAGGGGAGGAAGGAGGGGAGGGAGGAGGTCAAAG
>JAODUO010001577.1:97500-141836 GCA_025642075.2 Ridgeia piscesae | reverse complement strand
TGTGTTGTCGTGGCTCCTAGACCTGTGTCGACGTTGCTCCTAGACCTGTGTTGACGTGGCTCCTAGACCTGTGTCGACGTTGCTCCTAGACCTGTGTTGTCTTGGCTCCTAGACCTGTGTTGTCGTGGCTCCTAGACCTGTGTTGACGTTGCTCCTAGACCTGTGTTGACGTTGCTCCTAGACCTGTGTTGACGTTGGCTCCTAGACCTGTGTTGTCGTGGCTACTAGACCTGTGTTGACGTGGCTCCTAGACCTGTGTTGACGTGGCTCCTAGACCTGTGTTGACGTGGCTCCTAGACCTGTGTTGACGTGGCTCCTAGACCTGTGTTGACGTGGCTCCTAGACCTGTGTTGACGTGGCTCCTAGACATGTGTTGACTTCATCCACGACAGAAGACATCCGTAATGTCAAGTAAATTATTTGATTTGAGTTGGTATATAAACTGGGTCAAGCAGAATGGCATTTCACCGTATTCTGGTCATGTGCCGGGACCGGAGTGGTGATATCATTGGTAGCAAGGACCTTTGTTAAATGTCACCTGAACACTTTATGATGCAACGCAACCAAACTGGGAAACATGTATTGCGTAATTGAAACCATTTGGTCACACAAAAACTCCGTACGTCTGCATCAGGTGTGTGCGTGCGTGCGTGCGTGGGTGCGTGTATGTGTGTAGGAGGGTACATATGTAAAAGGTACAAACTTAAGTTATTATACAGCGCTATATCCAATCATCAGGACTGCTGAATGCCGTTTACAATCTACTCCCTGTGAGACCTGTTCAATCGAAAACCACCTCGACTTCTATGGGTAAGCACCCGGTCACGCTGCAATGAATGCACGAAGACTATTCGTACATAAATACCCACCTCTGTCTATAGTCAGGTACTCATTCATATAGCTGAGTGAACTGAACAGAACCCGTAAAAAACAAATTTACAAGCAACACAACAAGTGCAAAATTCGGTGCCATATTAAAACCACAGACACGTCATTGGTACGTCGTGTACCTGGAAACAAAACGGTGTACACGTGCAACATAACCGTAGAGCGCCTCGTCACGTTGTCTCGCTGCAAGTCCCTTGCAAAGTTACACCTGGAGACTGGCGCTGTCTGGCAGCTGCCCGCCGTGGCGCCGTCTGATCACGAAAGGTAAGTATGTTCTGATATAGTATCCAATCCTCAGGGTTGCTCAAAGCGCTTTACACTTTACTCCCTGGCAGACCTGTTCAATCGAACACCGTCTTGGCTTCTCTGGGAAGCATTCAGCCACGCGGCAATTATTTCGCGAAGACTACTGTCTATAGCCAGGTACTCATTCACACAGCTGGGTGAACTGGAACAATGTAGAGTGAAAAAACATGCCAAGATCTTAACGCCGCAGCAGAGGATTCGAACCCGGATCCTCTTAGTCGAGAGTCCGATGCTCTACCCGTGAGCCACTGCGCTGCTACGTAAGCAAGGCTTAGCACGCTACAGGTAAGTTCTTGTTTGAATGGAATCACGTTCGCAGGACTGATCAAAGCGATTTACAGTTCATCTTCTGGCGGAGCGTTCTAAGACCAACGTATTCAGCCATACTGCAATTATTGCGCGATAATGAGTTCTTCACAAAATATAACCATCTGTTTTGTGGCCATGCACTCGTCTATATAGCTAAGTGAACTGAAGTAAAGTGAAGTGGACCAAAAGTAATTGCCCTAGCTTCGCGCGAAGGGTATAAGTGGATATTTAAACCAGCTCTCTCGGTGGAAAGTTCGAATTTCTAATCACTGCGTACCTCGTCAAAATAGCCTCACGGGAAGTGCGTCATGAAAATATCACGTACTAATGGTGCAATCTTTGACATTTACCGGCAACCGGTTGTTTTTACGCGTGAAATGTGCTAGAACAATATCTACTGACATTTACTGTGCTAACTCGACGATTGCGTGCGGCAGCAGAAGAGTGACATGTGCGACACGGTTGACCGAGTTTGCAGTCAACGTGTCTCCGTTGTTGCGTCGTGTGTGTGTGTGTGCTTCTGGTCATTAGTCATTTCCACCGATTATGTTTGTCTTTTTGCAACAAACCAACAATCGATAATATTATCAACAACGGTCTGTTCCTGCACAGAGACCCGTTACAAGGCCCACAGAGTACACACGGTGACCTTTTTTGAAGCCAGTGCTTATGTTTAGTACGGCATTCAATCATGTAGCCTCAAAACTGTGATACAGATGTATTGACAAATTCTCAGTTTTGCGACCGACTTGCAGTAGTGTATATGTGTAAATATATCCTATATCCGTCGCATTGCCACAGTAAAATGTTTGATAAAATTAACATGTTGGTCATTTGTATTTGTAACCAAATCAAACCGCCCCTTCTAAAATCCACAGGACGCCTTCCATTATCAGCCTGTGCACCGCAGGAGTCGCAGTCTGCAAACATGCCTTTCTTTCGTGAACAATGTTTTTACGGTGCAAACAATTCTCATATCGTATCAAAATCATTGGCCACATCATTCGAACGACTCGGGCACGGTGAAATAATGAGTTGTCCCCAGAATAAACCGGAGCCATCACGGAACAGTGGCGAGGTGTAAGGACAGTGGTGGAGAGAATAACATCACAGGACAGTGGCGAGGTGTAAGGACAGTGGTGGAGAGAATAACATCACGGAACAGTGGCGAGGTGTAAGGACAGCGGTGGAGAGAATAACATCACGGAACAGTGGCGAGGTGTAAGGACAGCGGTGGAGAGAATAACATCACGGAACAGTGGCGATGTGTAAGGACAGTGGTGGAGAGAATAACATCACGGGACAGTGGCGAGGTGTAAGGACAGTGGTGGAGAGAATAACATCACGGAACAGTGGCGAGGTGTAAGGACAGCGGTGGAGAGAATAACATCACAGAACAGTGGCGAGGTGTAAGGACAGCGGTGGAGAGAATAACATCACGGAACAATGGCGAGGTGTAAGGACAGCGGTGGAGAGAATAACATCACAGAACAGTGGCGAGGTGTAAGGACAGTGGTGGAGAGAATAACATCACGGGACAGTGGCGAGGTGTAAGGACAGTGGTGGAGAGAATAACATCACGGGACAGTGGCGAGGTGTAAGGACAGTGGTGGAGAGAATAACATCACAGGACAGTGGCGAGGTGTAAGGACAGTGGTGGAGAGAATAACATCACGGGACAGTGGCGAGGTGTAAGGACAGCGGTGGAGAGAATAACATCACAAAACAGTGGCGAGGTGTAAGGACAGTGGTGGGGAGAATAACATCACGGAACATGGCGAGGTGTAAGGACAGTGGTGGGGAGAATAACATCACAGAACAGTGGTGAGGTGTAAGGACAGCGGTGGAGAGAATAACATCACAGAACAGTGGCGAGGTGTAAGGACAGTGGTGGGGAGAATAACATCACGGAACATGGCGAGGTGTAAGGACAGTGGTGGGGAGAATAACATCACGGAACAGTGGTGAGGTGTAAGGACAGCGGTGGAGAGAATAACATCACAGAACAGTGGCGAGGTGTAAGGACAGTGGTGGGGAGAATAACATCACGGAACAGTGGTGAGGTGTAAGGACAGTGGTGGAGAGAATAACATCACGGAACAGTGGCGAGGTGTAAGGACAGCGGTGGAGAGAATAACATCACAGAACAGTGGCGAGGTGTAAGGACAGTGGTGGGGAGAATAACATCACGGAACAGTGGCGAGGTGTAAGGACAGCGGCGGAGAGAATAACATCACGGAACAGTGGTGAGGTGTAAGGACAGCGGTGGAGAAAATAACATCACAGAACAGTGGCGAGGTGTAAGGACAGCGGTGGAGAGAATAACATCACGGGACAGTGGCGAGGTGTAAGGACAGTGGTGGAGAGAATAACATCACGGAACAGTGGCGAGGTGTAAGGACAGTGGTGGAGAGAATAACATCACGGGACAGTGGCGAGGTGTAAGGACAGTGGTGGAGAGAATAACATCACGGGACAGTGGCGAGGTGTAAGGACAGCGGTGGAGAGAATAACATCACGGGACAGTGGCGAGGTGTAAGGACAGTGGTGGAGAGAATAACATCACGGGACAGTGGCGAGGTGTAAGGACAGTGGTGGAGAGAATAACATCACGGGACAGTGGCGAGGTGTAAGGACAGTGGTGGAGAGAATAACATCACGGGACAGTGGCGAGGTGTAAGGACAGCGGTGGAGAAAATAACATCACAGAACATGGCGAGGTGTAAGGACAGTGGTGGAGAGAATAACATCACGGAACAGTGGCGAGGTGTAAGGACAGTGGTGGAGAGAATAACATCACGGGACAGTGGCGAGGTGTAAGGACAGTGGTGGAGAGAATAACATCACGGAACAGTGGCGAGGTGTAAGGACAGCGGTGGAGAGAATAACATCACAGAACAGTGGCGAGGTGTAAGGACAGTGGTGGGGAGAATAACATCACGGAACAGTGGCGAGGTGTAAGGACAGCGGCGGAGAGAATAACATCACGGAACAGTGGTGAGGTGTAAGGACAGCGGTGGAGAAAATAACATCACAGAACAGTGGCGAGGTGTAAGGACAGCGGTGGAGAGAATAACATCACGGGACAGTGGCGAGGTGTAAGGACAGTGGTGGAGAGAATAACATCACGGAACAGTGGCGAGGTGTAAGGACAGTGGTGGAGAGAATAACATCACGGGACAGTGGCGAGGTGTAAGGACAGTGGTGGAGAGAATAACATCACGGGACAGTGGCGAGGTGTAAGGACAGCGGTGGAGAGAATAACATCACGGGACAGTGGCGAGGTGTAAGGACAGTGGTGGAGAGAATAACATCACGGGACAGTGGCGAGGTGTAAGGACAGTGGTGGAGAGAATAACATCACGGGACAGTGGCGAGGTGTAAGGACAGTGGTGGAGAGAATAACATCACAGAACAGTGGCGAGGTGTAAGGACAGTGGTGGAGAGAATAACATCACGGAACAGTGGCGAGGTGTAAGGACAGTGGTGGAGAGAATAACATCACAGAACAGTGGCGAGGTGTAAGGACAGTGGTGGAGAGAATAACATCACGGGACAGTGGCGAGGTGTAAGGACAGTGGTGGAGAGAATAACATCACGGAACAGTGGCGAGGTGTAAGGACAGTGGTGGAGAGAATAACATCACAGAACAGTGGCGAGGTGTAAGGACAGCGGTGGAGAGAATAACATCACGGAACATGGCGAGGTGTAAGGACAGTGGTGGAGAGAATAACATCACAGAACAGTGGCGAGGTGTAAGGACAGTGGTGGAGAGAATAACATCACGGAACAGTGGCGAGGTGTAAGGACAGTGGTGGAGAGAATAACATCACAGAACAGTGGCGAGGTGTAAGGACAGTGGTGGAGAGAATAACATCACAGGACAGTGGCGAGGTGTAAGGACAGTGGTGGAGAGAATAACATCACGGAACAGTGGCGAGGTGTAAGGACAGTGGTGGAGAGAATAACATCACGGGACAGTGGCGAGGTGTAAGGACAGTGGTGGAGAGAATAACATCACGGAACAGTGGCGAGATGTAAGGACAGTGGTGGAGAGAATAACATCACGGAACAGTGGCGAGGTGTAAGGACAGTGGTGGAGAGAATAACATCACGGGACAGTGGCGAGGTGTAAGGATAGCGGTGGAGAGAATAACATCACAGAACAGTGGCGAGGTGTAAGGACAGTGGTGGAGAGAATAACATCACAGGACAGTGGCGAGGTGTAAGGACAGTGGTGGAGAGAATAACATCACAGGACAGTGGCGAGGTGTAAGGACAGTGGTGGAGAGAATAACATCACAGAACAGTGGCGAGGTGTAAGGACAGTGGTGGAGAGAATAACATCACGGGACAGTGGCGAGGTGTAAGGACAGTGGTGGAGAGAATAACATCACAGGACAGTGGCGAGGTGTAAGGACAGTGGTGGAGAGAATAACATCACGGGACAGTGGCGAGGTGTAAGGATAGCGGTGGAGAGAATAACATCACAGAACAGTGGCGAGGTGTAAGGACAGTGGTGGAGAGAATAACATCACAGGACAGTGGCGAGGTGTAAGGACAGTGGTGGAGAGAATAACATCACAGGACAGTGGCGAGGTGTAAGGACAGCGGTGGAGAGAATAACATCACGGGACAGTGGCGAGGTGTAAGGACAGTGGTGGAGAGAATAACATCACGGGACAGTGGCGAGGTGTAAGGACAGTGGTGGAGAGAATAACATCACGGGACAGTGGCGAGGTGTAAGGACAGTGGTGGAGAGAATAACATCACGGAACAGTGGCGAGGTGTAAGGACAGCGGTGGAGAGAATAACATCACAGAACAGTGGCGAGGTGTAAGGACAGCGGTGGAGAGAATAACATCACAGAACAGTGGCGAGGTGTAAGGACAGTGGTGGGGAGAATAACATCACGGAACAGTGGCGAGGTGTAAGGACAGCGGTGGAGAAAATAACATCACAGAACAGTGGCGAGGTGTAAGGACAGCGGTGGAGAGAATAACATCACAGGACAGTGGCGAGGTGTAAGGACAGTGGTGGAGAGAATAACATCACAGAACAGTGGCGAGGTGTAAGGACAGCGGTGGAGAGAATAACATCACGGGACAGTGGCGAGGTGTAAGGACAGAGGTGGAGAGAATAACATCACAGAACAGTGGCGAGGTGTAAGGACAGTGGTGGAGAGAATAACATCACGGAACAGTGGCGAGGTGTAAGGACAGCGGTGGAGAGAATAACATCACAGAACAGTGGCGAGGTGTAAGGACAGCGGTGGAGAGAATAACATCACGGGACAGTGGCGAGGTGTAAGGACAGAGGTGGAGAGAATAACATCACAGAACAGTGGCGAGGTGTAAGGACAGAGGTGGAGAGAATAACATCACAGAACAGTGGTGAGGTGTAAGGATAGCGGTGGGGAGAATAACATCACAGAACAGTGGCGAGGTGTAAGGACAGTGGTGGAGAGAATAACATCACAGAACAGTGGCGAGGTGTAAGGACAGTGGTGGAGAGAATAACATCACAGAACAGTGGCGAGGTGTAAGGACAGTGGTGGAGAGAATAACATCACAGAACAGTGGTGAGGTGTAAGGACAGTGGTGGAGAGAATAACATCACGGGACAGTGGCGAGGTGTAAGGACAGTGGTGGAGAGAATAACATCACGGAACAGTGGCGAGGTGTAAGGACAGTGGTGGAGAGAATAACATCACAGAACAGTGGCGAGGTGTAAGGACAGTGGTGGAGAGAATAACATCACAGAACAGTGGTGAGGTGTAAGGACAGTGGTGGAGAGAATAACATCACAGAACAGTGGCGAGGTGTAAGGACAGTGGTGGAGAGAATAACATCACAGAACAGTGGCGAGGTGTAAGGACAGTGGTGGAGAGAATAACATCACGGAACAGTGGCGAGGTGTAAGGACAGTGGTGGAGAGAATAACATCACGGGACAGTGGCGAGGTGTAAGGACAGAGGTGGAGAGAATAACATCACAGAACAGTGGCGAGGTGTAAGGACAGAGGTGGAGAGAATAACATCACAGAACAGTGGTGAGGTGTAAGGATAGCGGTGGAGAGAATAACATCACAGAACAGTGGCGAGGTGTAAGGACAGTGGTGGAGAGAATAACATCACAGAACAGTGGCGAGGTGTAAGGACAGAGGTGGAGAGAATAACATCACAGAACAGTGGCGAGGTGTAAGGACAGAGGTGGAGAGAATAACATCACAGAACAGTGGCGAGGTGTAAGGACAGAGGTGGAGAGAATAACATCACGGGACAGTGGCGAGGTGTAAGGATAGCGGTGGAGAGAATAACATCACAGAACAGTGGCGAGGTGTAAGGACAGCGGTGGAGAGAATAACATCACGGGACAGTGGCGAGGTGTAAGGACAGCGGTGGAGAGAATAACATCACAGAACAGTGGCGAGGTGTAAGGACAGTGGTGGGGAGAATAACATCACGGAACAGTGGCGAGGTGTAAGGACAGCGGCGGAGAGAATAACATCACGGAACAGTGGTGAGGTGTAAGGACAGTGGTGGAGAAAATAACATCACAGAACAGTGGCGAGGTGTAAGGACAGTGGTGGAGAGAATAACATCACAGAACAGTGGCGAGGTGTAAGGACAGAGGTGGAGAGAATAACATCACAGAACAGTGGCGAGGTGTAAGGACAGAGGTGGAGAGAATAACATCACAGAACAGTGGCGAGGTGTAAGGACAGCGGCGGAGAGAATAACATCACGGAACAGTGGTGAGGTGTAAGGACAGCGGTGGAGAAAATAACATCACAGAACAGTGGCGAGGTGTAAGGACAGAGGTGGAGAGAATAACATCACGGGACAGTGGCGAGGTGTAAGGACAGTGGCGGAGAGAATAACATCACGGAACAGTGGTGAGGTGTAAGGACAGCGGTGGAGAAAATAACATCACAGAACAGTGGCGAGGTGTAAGGACAGAGGTGGAGAGAATAACATCACAGAACAGTGGCGAGGTGTAAGGACAGAGGTGGAGAGAATAACATCACAGAACAGTGGCGAGGTGTAAGGACAGCGGTGGAGAAAATAACATCACAGAACAGTGGCGAGGTGTAAGGACAGAGGTGGAGAGAATAACATCACAGAACAGTGGCGAGGTGTAAGGACAGTGGCGGAGAGAATAACATCACGGAACAGTGGTGAGGTGTAAGGACAGCGGTGGAGAAAATAACATCACAGAACAGTGGCGAGGTGTAAGGACAGAGGTGGAGAGAATAACATCACGGGACAGTGGCGAGGTGTAAGGACAGTGGTGGAGAAAATAACATCACAGAACAGTGGCGAGGTGTAAGGACAGAGGTGGAGAGAATAACATCACAGAACAGTGGCGAGGTGTAAGGACAGAGGTGGAGAGAATAACATCACGGGACAGTGGCGAGGTGTAAGGATAGCGGTGGAGAGAATAACATCACAGAACAGTGGCGAGGTGTAAGGACAGCGGTGGAGAGAATAACATCACGGGACAGTGGCGAGGTGTAAGGACAGCGGTGGAGAGAATAACATCACAGAACAGTGGCGAGGTGTAAGGACAGCGGTGGAGAGAATAACATCACGGGACAGTGGCGAGGTGTAAGGAGAGCGGTGGAGAGAATAACATCACAGAACAGTGGCGAGGTGTAAGGACAGTGGTGGGGAGAATAACATCACGGAACAGTGGCGAGGTGTAAGGACAGCGGCGGAGAGAATAACATCACGGAACAGTGGTGAGGTGTAAGGACAGTGGTGGAGAAAATAACATCACAGAACAGTGGCGAGGTGTAAGGACAGTGGTGGAGAGAATAACATCACAGAACAGTGGCGAGGTGTAAGGACAGAGGTGGAGAGAATAACATCACAGAACAGTGGCGAGGTGTAAGGACAGAGGTGGAGAGAATAACATCACAGAACAGTGGCGAGGTGTAAGGACAGCGGCGGAGAGAATAACATCACGGAACAGTGGTGAGGTGTAAGGACAGCGGTGGAGAAAATAACATCACAGAACAGTGGCGAGGTGTAAGGACAGAGGTGGAGAGAATAACATCACGGGACAGTGGCGAGGTGTAAGGACAGTGGCGGAGAGAATAACATCACGGAACAGTGGTGAGGTGTAAGGACAGCGGTGGAGAAAATAACATCACAGAACAGTGGCGAGGTGTAAGGACAGAGGTGGAGAGAATAACATCACAGAACAGTGGCGAGGTGTAAGGACAGAGGTGGAGAGAATAACATCACAGAACAGTGGCGAGGTGTAAGGACAGCGGTGGAGAAAATAACATCACAGAACAGTGGCGAGGTGTAAGGACAGAGGTGGAGAGAATAACATCACAGAACAGTGGCGAGGTGTAAGGACAGTGGCGGAGAGAATAACATCACGGAACAGTGGTGAGGTGTAAGGACAGCGGTGGAGAAAATAACATCACAGAACAGTGGCGAGGTGTAAGGACAGAGGTGGAGAGAATAACATCACGGGACAGTGGCGAGGTGTAAGGACAGTGGTGGAGAGAATAACATCACAGAACAGTGGCGAGGTGTAAGGACAGTGGTGGAGAGAATAACATAACAGGACAGTGTCGAGGTGTAAGGACAGTGGTGGAGAGAATAACATAACAGGACAGTGGCGAGGTGTAAGGACAGTGGTGGAGAGAATAACATAACAGGACAGTGGCGAGGTGTAAGGACAGTGGTGGAGAGAATAACATCACGGAACAGTGGCGAGGTGTAAGGACAGTGGTGGAGAGAATAACATAACAGGACAGTGTCGAGGTGTAAGGCCAGTGGTGGAGAGAATAACATAACAGGACAGTGGCGAGGTGTAAGGACAGTGGTGGAGAGAATAACATAACAGGACAGTGTCGAGGTGTAAGGCCAGTGGTGGAGAGAATAACATCACAGAACAGTGGCGAGGTGTAAGGACAGTGGTGGAGAGAATAACATAACAGGACAGTGTCGAGGTGTAAGGCCAGTGGTGGAGAGAATAACATAACAGGACAGTGGCGAGGTGTAAGGACAGTGGTGGAGAGAATAACATAACAGGACAGTGGCGAGGTGTAAGGACAGTGGTGGAGAGAATAACATAACAGGACAGTGGCGAGGTGTAAGGACAGTGGTGGAGAGAATAACATAACAGGACAGTGGCGAGGTGTAAGGACAGCGGTGGAGAGAATAACATAACAGGACAGTGTCGAGGTGTAAGGACAGCGGTGGAGAGAATAACATCACGGAACAGTGGCGAGGTGTAAGGACAGTGGTGGAGAGAATAACATCACGGGACAGTGGCGAGGTGTAAGGACAGTGGTGGAGAGAATAACATCACGGGACAGTGGCGAGGTGTAAGGACAGCGGTGGAGAGAATAACATCACGGAACAGTGGCGAGGTGTAAGGACAGCGGTGGAGAGAATAACATCACGGGACAGTGGCGAGGTGTAAGGACAGTGGTGGAGAGAATAACATCACGGAACAGTGGCGAGGTGTAAGGACAGCGGTGGAGAGAATAACATCACGGAACCGTAGCGTGGTGTTAGGAGAGCGGTCTAGAAACATCAAAATGACACGGGGTGTTGACGCAGTAATTCCACCATCAGACGTTCCGTTACACTAACAACACCGCAGCATTGTCACCAGCGCCTACTCGGTGTAGAAGCGACTAGACATCGACATGGTTTACATGGAATGTGACAACGAAACTAAGCAAATAATACAGGCCCTAGCGATATCAAACGTCCGCAATTGTCCTGGTCTTTTCTATCTCAAACAAATAACTTATGAGCAACATAACAACTAGAGTTACGCAATTAGAGTTATGCTGTCTAAACCGCACGCAGTATAGACAAGAAACCAAACTATTAATCTATTTACTTCTTTATGTTTGGATCCAGAACTTTACTTCCCATGTTTATACATGCACCGTTCTACTGGTAGTCTCATAAGTACTTCTATCAGAGTTCATGGCACTTTTCCACCAACTATGAACCAGGACACGTTCACGCTCCATTAACCGTAGCATGCACAGTATTGATGCTGTTCCACTCTCATTTAATAATGCAATGGTGACGCATTACGTTTAATAATGCAATGGTGACGCATTACGTTTAATAATGCAATGGTCACGCGTTATGTTTGTACATTTTACATATCCGAAAGATATTAAATTACATCACTAATTTAAGCACCGATGTTACATTTAAGAAACTTTTGTTTTAAATCCGCCGTAAATCCTGTCAACGGAGGACTGTATCCGTGACACGCCAGCGATACTGGGGCCGGCAGTTTTGGTATACATGATCATTAAGGTATGGAGTTTCTTTTAAAGAGCCAAATATTACTGATGCAGACAACATGCAGTTAATAAGACAAGGTATAAAACGTTCCCTGGTGTCATAACGTCGTGACTTCACCTAGTCCATACTCCATACATAGGTCGTTTAAAGCAAGTGATATGTCAGCGGTGTCCTGACGCGCATCGTGTCAGACGAGTGCCAGACAATGCATTGAAGCTTTTGGGATAATTACATCACCGACTTCGTTGAATACGGATTCTTCGCAAAAAAGACCGACGTAAATAGACTGCACTAGAATGTAAGACAACCAGTTGCGTGTCATCTGCGTCAACGGAATCCTGCTGTACCAGTTCATCAGTGCTCCAGCGGGTGTGCTCATTCAACCGAGACGGGTCAGTTTAACCGTGAAAAACAGAGTCGGTTCAACATGTTTCCTTTGACACCGACAACACGATGGTCCACCTCTAAACGAGTCTCCCGTATAAACCTTGTATATGCATGACGATGAAGAATCACCAGCGGTCTTTTCTTTATTTTAGAATACACGCACATACTCTCACTAAAACGCCCGACCACTGTGTACAAATGTCGCCATCCATGACTGGGTTTATTGTGACGTGTACCTGCCTGGATGACACTTAATAAATGTTGTCGCGAACTTGCAAAGTAGACGTACTCTGTTATAAATGTACTGGTGTACTTCAGTGTTTTGTGGAACTGAATTCGTCAATGATATTTTGTCGTTCCTGTCTTCGTTATATATCGAACACATTTATACCAAGTAAGTTGTTTTCGTACGTCATGCATGTGCATTATAAAAAACAATGCTGCTTTATGGCCCTTCAAATGTGTGTTAGAATTTGCGAAATCGTCTTCACGTGATCCACTGTATGCGTCATGCAAACATGCACTCCTTGAATACTGCCTAGTGCAAGCAAGAAAAAATTATCGATTATTCAAAATCAATATCCACAACAGGGGAGCCCGAGAATGTGTCTCCAAACGATCATTACATTCTGAATGTGCTATTAAACAGCAGCATGCCTGATCTTGAAATGGCACCATACAATTAGCAACTGTCAACTCACACACTGGCGAGAATTCTTCCGACTTTCTTAAAAGGTTACCCCTTTTCCCGATCATTCATACCTATATCGTGATGGCAGCATAAACATGCGGTCAGGAATTGTTTCGAATCTGTCATCAAACCAATACCACATGTCACAGTCAACGAGTCACGCAGTAGCAGTATCATAGTCTTGAAGAATGACGCCCAACAGCAAATACATCTGTGTACACGGCGCTGCGTCGTGGACACCGTTGCCATGAGATGCAACGTGTGTAGTTGGTTGTCCTACATAAATGGGAAACAGTGGCACAGTGTCTTTTGGGAAACGATGCAAGACGTGAGATAGATATATAAAACGCTACGATGTCATGTCACTAATGTTCTGTCCATCCCGGTGATATACAGACAAAGCTGTACTTTGACGACACTGTACACAACGCCGTGTTGATTTATTGATGGTCAAGCATCGAGCAGGCCATTGGAAAGACTCACTGAAGATGTCTGATGATTTTTTTACGCATTTAGTACCGCATTATCTGTCCATTTCTAAGTTACCGCTAAAGGGCACGCAATTTATTTGATGGATACAGAAAATGCCACGTCAATTCCCAACGCTAACAAAGCGAGCTTGTCTCAACAACGTTCCCTTCGTAACAATCACGGCAGACCTTCCTTCGATCTGTCACTTAGCGGATCACCAACTAGAAGCAACCTGTCCACTTACGCATCTATGTAAGTATAACAAAGATAACGACAATGTAATCTGACTAAATTCGTAAGTGAACCAATTATGATCAAACGTCGTAAAAAGTTGAAATATAATCACGTGGGGAGGCATGCTCACATCAAGAGGCTTTGCTGATAAAACTGCTGCATAATCCTCTTATGGTTTTTGATGATCGTCTGTACCGTAGGCTGCCAAACAGGAAAACGTCCTAAATAGGGAAACGTGTTGGTGTTGCTGAAACATAGTTATAGTGTGTGTGTGTGTGTGTGTGTGTGTGTGTGTGTGTGTGTGTGTGTGTGTGTGTGTGTGTGTGTGTGTGTGTGTGTGTGTGTGTGTGTGTGTGTGTGTGTGTGTGTGTGTGTGTGTGTGTGTGTGTGTGTGTGTGTGTGTGTGTGTGTGTGTGTGTGTGTGTGTGTGTGTGTGTGTGTGTGTGTGTGTGTGTGTGTGTGTGTGTGTGTGTGTGTGTGTGTGTGTGTGTGTGTGTGTGTGTGTGTGTGTGTGTGTGTGTGTGTGTGTGTGTGTGTGTGTGTGTGTGTGTGTGTGTGTGTGTGTGTGTGTGTGTGTGTGTGTGTGTGTGTGTGTGTGTGTGTGTACGGATAAGATTAAATTAAATTGCATAACAGCCCCGGTTATGGTAACGGAGCTTGGTATGAATGTTGTTTAGTGAAGCGACTTTACTTTTGTAATCGATAGATTCAATTAAACATTTCTGTGTAATTTATAGCTACGCTGCTGCTAATCTACCCTATATTTGCGTATCATCCATCCATGCTTATATTTATAGTGACGTAGATCACTATCTTTATAACGACCTATGATCTGGTTCATACTCATATCCATGTGGTTCTATTCATTATGTTTAGCACGTCATATATAATTATAGATCTTGAATGAAACTGCACAGATTATTCTATTATCTATTTTGTTAAGTGTTGTCAGCAGTGAACTATAATTTGGTACACCTTATGATCACGTGAGTCTTCGTCTACATCAGCAGAGTCCACCAGTCCGAATTTTGACAGCTACGATTAACTATTTCCTAAGTATCATACAAAGTGTCGTATTCTTCCAACAACCATGTCACAATTTGTTTTCCACAGGGAACGACACATTCCTAGTACGTATGCCAGTCGTCACAACGACACGAGTATCATTCTCCACGATTGCCTCGTGACATTATTACTAAAGGCAAACCCGTCAGTGAGATCACTGCAGGAGTGCCACAGGACAAGACACACCTAGACGCGTGTTACTATCCGGACAGCTATTGGTGTTAAGCAGAGTCAACACGCATTATGTAATCCCAGCGACAACGTAACACGGCTAGCAACGTGATTCGACTTTTGGCTAAACACGATGCACGACGACACGTGATAATAATATATAACACATTCCGTTGTGGGTCTAGTCCAAGTGCTTGCTGTCACACACTGACCTGGCCCCGTACGACTACCACAGTGGCCTTGACCTTCACCAACAAGCAATACGTCCACACGGAACTTCTATACCCTACCCCAAACCTACCTGTATAACGGCATAGTCCAACGGGCTTCCGTGTGTCTGTTTGTCGACCGGCTGTCAGCTCCTAGCCACTCTCCGACAGGCTGTACGGCTGCAAACTGGGGTGTTGGCCGTCAGCGACGGCGAAGGAGTACTGTTGGTGTGCCTTCCCGATTGTGTGCAGCCGAATGCTGTCTGACTGCGATGAAACAACAATGACCGCGGTGCGCCGTGAGCTGCCAGCCTTGCTACCTGAATACGGCGCGCGGGGTCACGTGACGGCATCGACCTCGTCAACAAAGCGCCTCCTGGCTGACATGCCGATCGGTTGGTGAGCGGTGGAAGTGACAACTCGTCGCTATTGTGCGTCAGTGCTCCTGTGCTGCGGTGTTATGACTGACGATCGAGGGCTATGACAAGCACCAGACGTGCATAGGTAACGCAACAACAAGACTCAATTAATGCGACAGAGCTCGAGTTAATTCCGTGGCGTTGCACGAGAGAGCAGTATGCGAACGGGCAACAAAAAGGAAGGGCATCGACAGTTACACAATGCACCTGATTGCCAACGCGTTCGTCTAAACGGGTAGTCTAGCTCGCAGCTGAAAGAGCTACATTTGAACCGCAGTACTTATTACTGAATACGGTGTCTCTTGAAAGCTCATAGCAGTAGGACAGCGGTTCTTGTAGTAAGGGCTGTATGTAAACACCCGATGTCAATATTATCAAAAGTATATGTAATCTAACCCTAAAACTAATCCTAAACATAATTATGAAACTAGAAAAAGCAATCACCTGTTCTTAGCACCATATCCTATGGCATATATAAGATATGAACTCCCATAGAATATGGACCCCCGGATCCAAATTCTATGGCAGGGGTCCTTATTCTATAGGGAATATGGACCCGGGGTCCATTTTCCGTGGGGTCCATATTCTATATGACACCGGAACCGGAATTTAGGTGGCGACCACAACACGTTCCGACTTGCTGTATAGTAGCATCTAGTATTACAGCCAGACAGGTCCTGGGCGTAGCCGACTTGGACAGAAAGAAACAACGGCAGATTAATCGCACGGCATACTCACGCGACATTGTGTGCTGTTATCACAATGCCGGTCGTGTCTTCAAGTATACGTAACGAGTACTTCCTTCACTATATGTATTTCATTGAAATTATGCAACCAATGACATTTCTTCCCATTTGATCAATTGCAACACGATAATAAAGTAGCAAAAGTCAATAACATGGTTAATTTTAATATGATTAATTCGTTTTAAACGAACCCTAGAGTTACTGTCTCACTGAGAGTGTTATTCGGGGATTTTTGCACCAGAATAATACAAAATAATATATGGGGTACGGAAACAATAGTAGCTACACTCGGTCGTACGAACCGAGTCCTGCCCAGATAAAAAGTGTACATTTGACCGGCGCAATAACTGTTCAACCGACTCGAATATTACTTTAAAAACACGTCTGCAGCGATCCGTGACGTGACGTGACGTCACGTCACAGGCCACTCAACGAAACGAGGCAACAACAAACGGCGGAAAATACCACTACGAGCGTACCTGTTTTGTTTATATTTTATATTTTATATCGACAGCTCCACTTTACAACACTTCAGCCCCGTAACTGCCGGACACGCCTACTCATATAACACACGCACCCCTAAACAAGGCAGACTTTATAGATGACCCCTAACAACTATTGTGTCGTCTACTGTTATCACGTGATCGACTCTACCTTCGGTCATTAATTTGCACAACTAGCAGTCATTAACAGTTACTGACCTGTACTGTTTCGACACACGGCTGCGTACGTACCTGTATAATGAAGCATGTATGCACTATATAGCATGACTTACTTTTCACTAATTATTTACACACGAATGAACATATTCACAAATGTCTCATTTGCGCATTCCTTGGACCAGTTACGTTCTGTAATGACGCCTGACCATGCCTCACCATCACCAGTCTTCAATAACATTAGTGCCTGGCTTTGGAACAGCACAACTGAGTTGCTTGCATGGTCACTTCTAGGTACGGCGTGAATGGGATTAGACATTGTGATTGGCGGCAGACGGCACCACAGGGCCAGTCATCGAACATCCGGGTTTTATCCATTAAAATAAACTGCCTAGTGTTTCGATGTGTAAGTTATTGTAACGCATCAAATCTCGTATTATATAATTTCATCTAAACTTTAGAAGTTTATGTTCCTATATTTTCGCTGTTGTGACTTTGTGGGCTTCTTTCTTCTGCAAAAGTTCGCGCTGTTCTTCTTTTGGTAACTTAACAAATAACATATTTGCTTTTCTTGAAATAGTTTGTCGCCTGTAACTTTCTCAATTATATCAATTCATTATTGATTAAATTAACACAAAATAATAGTTAATTTCACTGTGCAATGCTGACATAGCAAATTAACTCACACGTTCACTTGCTCACTTATATTAACTTTCACTAAATTAAACAAGTGTATTAATATGTGATGGTTAAAATACAGATTACTTTAAGATATGACTGCTTTTGGGCAAGAAATGTATGGAAATGTCTACAGATAATATGGACACGAACTGCTCAATAGCAACTAATGTTTGATGACATATAATTGGGAAGTTGTGAGTTAAATTACCCCATGTTTGCATATTTAATTAAATTAAACTGCTTTATCAAAGTATTAACACATTTTATTAGTTAGTCATATTTATTAGTAATAAATTAATTCATTAACATTTACGTATTAACAGTTTAATTAAAAATATGTTGATTTTATGACAGTATATTATAAAGTTATTCAAATACATTAACATTGCATTATATCAATTCTAATTATTTCAAAGTAAACATCTTTTTTTCATACTTTGGTGGCTTGAAGTATGCGAATATAATTACATTGTAAACTAGCAATGTGTGAAAAGCAATGTTTTACTGTAAGTTTGAAATCATAGCAAATATGCTACTAAACGATTACGAGTTATTGACTGCTGAGAGTTGGTCCACTGTTAATCATAACCTGGACCAGGACGAAGTTTTGAGGTTTATATCTTTTGGCATACGGATTAAATTAGACTTATTAGTCAGATGTTTAAGCCCACGATTAAAAGCTACTCCAACTTGTGACATACGGGCCTAAGACTAATCGAGTCTAAGTCTACGATTTAATTATGAAATCGGTCACATATTAATTTCCAGCAAACGTATCCTTGTATGTCTGTAAAACCAAAACTGGTACGAATTTGGGTAATGCCAGGGAATCTGGCGGTGCACTTCTGCGTTCGCATATGATACACATTGTTTAACATATTATCATGCCATGCCCATGGGCATGGCATTCTGTTAATTAACGTCTTAAAACGATTGGTTGAAACTGCTTATGTAATGGTGATTAT
The DNA here is from genome assembly GCA_025642075.2 of Ridgeia piscesae. Taxonomy (NCBI): domain Eukaryota; kingdom Metazoa; phylum Annelida; class Polychaeta; order Sabellida; family Siboglinidae; genus Ridgeia; species Ridgeia piscesae. The sequence goes on along the minus strand of JAODUO010001577.1, from coordinate 123,338 downwards.
GCATTCTCACATACACAGAAGAAACAGCATAGAATAATATATTCAGATACTTAGGAATGTGCAACATCGTTCCAAGGCAGACACAGCTTGTACAAAACTTTTTTGGCTGGAGGTGCCCGTTGGCGTTGGCGGTGTATATTTTTAAAATATAGGAGTTACGATAACACTAAATGGAACTATTGAAATTCGTGCAACTCACCTGATATAGTTAACCAGACGTTCTACGTTTTAACATTGCTATGCAACTTGCTTAGAGCATGTGAAATGAAGCAAACGCTTTGCTATGATACTGAAGTGTAAGTAACTGAGTGTTTATCCTTTGATCTGTTCGCGGGGATCGCCAATTTTCGCGGCTGCGCACTGGATGGGGAGATTATCGTTCAAAACGTTAATTTTAACAGAGTAATGTATTGCCAAAAAACTTGTTTCTTTACATTGTGGTTAGACTGCCAATTTTGGTAATGTAATTGGGTCTGTGCCTTACGAGACTTACTTTAACTGCATTCATCACATCACTTGCTAATGACGTAATGTTGCGCTAATTTAAATTTCGCGCTTATTGCTAAATCAGAAACCTGGAAACCAACAAACGACACGTTTTTGCGTGGGCGCTTTGAAACCCCCATACCTAGCAGTAAGATGCATATTTACTGAAATACCTTCCTTGTAAATATTTCCTCATGAAATATGCTAATTATTAAATACAAGAATTCATTTTATCACGTGTTACCCAGCGATCTTGGATAAAAAGCATTCACCCGTGCTAACACGTTTGAAAATTATATACCTATTAATTGGATAGGAGTTGGGGCACTCCCCCCACCGGATGGAACCAAACGCGCACATATCTCGCTCAATCTCGGACATCTCGTCTTTTAGTACGATATCTGTTTTAAGATGTATACCATCCATGTGAGGGCGCTACATGTCGAAGAGTCCTAGCTCGGGTGTATTAGCTCTGGTTAAGTTGTATTCAAACGCCGATAATTAAAAAAGCGAAATGTTCCGTCATCCAACGAAATATTTATAGATGGCAAAATAAGGTATCACAATAATTAATCCGACCGAGGGCGCTCTAACGCAACTAGGGTCTTTGTGCCGTCTTTTACGTATTCTTGACGTGTGTAAAATGCGGCACGGTTTTGCGGAACATTTTGAGTAATGCTTGTTTAAATCATCCTACAATCTGAAGCCTCACACATAGCTAAATGTGGATACAGTCTGACATGTCCGTCAATGTGTAGGCATAATATGTACATTAATGTACATCTACAGCCGATGGAACGTCGACTGGTGGCCCGACGACAGGTGTGCTGGTTCGATGCCGGAAAGGATGTTTAAAATCATCTACAGCTCATCGTATGCCTCACACGAGACTGCTACGTCTTCACGTTAAATATTGATATCGTATAACGTACATTTACAGTCGATGAAACGTCGCGGGACATTCGATCGAATTCAGTGCCAAGATGGACGTTGTTTTGGCTGTTCTGTCTATTGACCACACATACGGCATGCCCACACATACAAACTACCGTTGCCTTACCCTTCATATATACGAAAAGGATGATTTAAACAAGCATTGTGCAAAACATGCAAACAAATCTACGTTAGTCGCTAGAGGCCGTGATGCGCAACTAGGTTCTAATTGCGTATCAGCGCCTCTAGCCTCTAGCGACTAACGTGGATTTGTGGAACCCCATTATTGGCCTTGCCACAGAATAGGGTAGATATGATGATTGGCTCTCAGGCTTTGAAATAACCAATTAAATAAGGATACACTTTTTATCAAGTATATCAAGTATTCAAAATTTCACTTTTTCTGAGTGAGTACACCCGAAACAGTGATGCCATCTGACGGCTTCGAGCAGTGACACTACATAAGGGTAACAAGCAAAGCATACTATTTCACCCGACATCTTTTCAGCATAGCGGGCGCCGTGTTTTCAATTATCCTGGATAACTCCGAACAGAGCAACATATGTTTATACCCTTGCTTTAAGCAATATTTAATTTTATTAGAGAATGTGGTATTCGCATAAACCTACTAATATATATATATATATATATATATATATATATATATATATATATATATATATATATATATATATATGACATGTAAAGTAATGACCGAAAAACACAACGCATTAACAGCATGCATCGAAATCGTGTTAATACAAATAATTAATAATATAATAGTATGTGATATCGATCGTTGTTTAGTTTTACATGTCAGCACACTCACACGAGCTACACACGTTACTGGTGGATACATACATAGGAGTTACATCAACGATACGATACATCATACAAAACATACATACAACAACACCATCACCACAAACACACACATGTCATACGTACTAATAACAACACATAAACTTTATCACAACAACCCATGCACCCATCCTTCTAGTACCGGTTATATATATATACACACACACACACACACACACACACACACACACACACACACACACACACACACACACACACACACACACACACACACACACACACACAATACACACACGCACACACACACACACACACACACACACACACACACACACACACACACACACACACACACACACACGCACCACACACACTCACGCACGCACGCACGCACGCACGCACGCACGCACGCACGCACACACACACACACAGAGTGACACACACACGCACGCGCGCGCGCACACACTCACGCACACACGCACGCGCACACACACGCACGTACATACACACGTACATACATACATACACACACGCACACATGCACACACGTATATGTTCATACATACATACATACATACATACATACATACATACATACATCGGGCGTACAGGTTGCCGCCAATATTCTCCGCGTTGAGGCCCACCACATACGATACATCCGGTTCCAACAACATACAAGCGCCACCCGGGACCCTGCCAGAAGATACGAAGGCGGTTTGGAAAATTGCGCCAATAGTTGATTAGAGAGGATCAATACGCCTACGTTTTCTGGAAACCGACTCATAGGAAAATCGTTTAGATATATACTGATACATATCGGATGCATTGACTAGTTTTTATATATACACATTTTGTATATATATATATATATATATATATATATATATATATATATATATATATATATATATATATATTACATTTTGTATGTTAGACATCAGCACCATTATTTATAGCTACATTCATTAGATATCTACGTTTTTCGCGCGGATGTATTCAACCCCAAACCTTTTTGCGAATAGCTTTTTTAAAGGTAGTGCATACGTAGGTTTGTGAAGAGCCGCAAGTACAACAGAACTCGGGAAGGTTTATGCTACTATAATATTATGATAAATACGAATCACCCTTTGAAAAAGGTGCCTCTTTGAAGAGCCGCTAGTGGCGGTGGAGTTGAACATTTTAGTCAGCATCGTTGTTTATGTGAATGAAAACACTTCATCACGGTTAGGTTGACTCCTACGTTTCTGTGATATACTATCACCCTTTGACAACAAAAAGTATCTGCGGCGCTGCTGCCTGTGTAGGCAAGTGGGGGTGAAGGGCCATGCTCCCAATCCCCCAAAATTAGGATGGTGGGGAACGGAGGACCAAAAACTGGCTACTCCAGAATTCTCCAGTTCTGTCGCTGGCTGCAGCCCAATAGGTGACAGGGCAACTAAAATGTCATAATTTTCAATGTGCGCGATGACTGATGACTATCAAGGATTCAAAATAATAGTTGCTCGGTTACTAGATAAGGGTCAAATTGTATTTGGTTGTTGTTGTTTTCTTGGCATCACTCTCATCAGGGGTGAGTTGACCATTATTTCCGTTTCCATTGTCTTTGTTCTTCCTCTCCCTCTTCTGCCAATACGTTCTCTAGCACCAGTCTCCAATTCCTTCTATCTCTTGCTCTTTTCCTACGTTCTACTCCCACTCTTCTTGGGTCTCTTTTTAATGCAATCCTGCATCGCAACGTCGGTCTTCCTCACCTTCTTGTCCCCTCCACTTTCTGTGCATCTGTTCTCTTTTCCAGTTTTCGTCTCCCCTTCTTTCCACATTTCAACCTAAGTTATTACTCGCCAATTTCCTTCACTCCAATCTCCACTCTCAGTCCATCCATTCTTCTCTTATCAACTTTCCTAACTCCCACAATTGTTTATGCCAGGTTGTTTTCGCAAACGTGGACCTTTTCTCTGTTCGTGCCATCATCTCTAGTGCATTAATGTATGCCGGGGTAACACACGAGCAGAGCGGTGGTCTTGCTGTAAAGCGCCGGACTGTCAATCGACGTGACGGTGGTTCAATCCCACCTACCGCCGTTTCGAAACTTAGGCTATTTCGTAACCCCACATTTGCCTGTATCTATCGGAAGAGACACTAAAAGTCGGTGGCCCCTTCTGTCTGGTGTCTATGCCAGGGGAAGTAAAAGATCCCACACAGGGGGTAAATGTGTAACCTGTAGTGGACTCACAAACTCACAAACAACTCCAGCGTTAGCCCAAGTTTGGGCTGTTTGTAGGTAATCACCTGAGACCTGAGCACATTTGCTTTACGTTTACGTGATATGCCATCACCCATTCGACTTTCCTCCAAGAGTTTGCCACGGCTGTAGTCCTCATTATAACTAAAGCAAATTATCTAGTTGATTTTACACATGGTGATTTAAATTTCCTATAGCGAATATATAAATTGTAATAAGCAGCAACGTTACATGTTGTGAAGTTACTGGTTGAACGCCAACGCCTCATCATCTCTGTTATGGTAGGAATGTTTATTATTGTTTCATCAGAGTAAGTGACTATATTTTGAGATAAGTGACTACATTTTGAGATTTGTTATTCTTTTGTAAATAGGTGTGGGAGGTATAGCGTGAGGGCTATGGGTTCGTGTCTCTTCAATAATGTATCGTTTCACTTTTACTTTCTAACTTTGATGCCTTTTGTGAATGGTTTTGCTTAACTGCCAGCTACATTGGTCAGTGAAGTTGGATGTCATGTCGGTATTCATTTTAAGCGAGTTAGGTTTGATTATATATACAACTATATATATATACTATATATATATATATATATATATATATATATATATATATATATATATATATATATATTATAATATAATATATATATTATATATATATATATATATATTATATATATATATATATATATATATATATATATATATATATATATATATATATATATATATATATACATACATCGGATTGTCCAATGCAAAATCCTGGCTACGCCACTGGTGTTGACCTGTGACTTCGGCACCAATCTCACCTGGGCACGATACGTCGCGTTACGAGTAAATGTCACAAGAAGGGGTCACTTCGACTACGTAAGAGAACGGAAATATTGATTTTGCACTCGGCGTTAATTGTGTCTTGTGCGTGTCGGTCGTGACCTTCTGAGACAAGTGCAACCTCGGCCTTCTGCTTGCTCACACAGCTTGCTATGACAGTCAAATGGAGGCATTTCCGTTGCGTAGGCAGTTAGTAATCTAGGAAGTTTAGGAACAAATACCACTAGAACCCAACAGCTGATTCTAGCACCACAGATCCCTGAAAGTGTCTAAAGTAACACATCAAAAGTTGTCAAAAATTCTCCTTGATCTAACCACAAAATGCAAGATGGCGGCAAGGTGACAATTTGTGGATTTTCTGTAGAAGTATCATAACAAACTCATCAGTGTGGTGTCATCTTTAAAGACGTGAAATGTCAAAAGAAGTATATCTGAAATTTCTACCCCTGAAAATCTATATTCTGACATCAACTATGTGGCTCTGGAAGTTTGTGTTACGTCGTTCTTAATAATATGCTTTGACGTGTGCCATCTTTTAAAAAATGGCGGCGATATTTGTGTCGGAAAAGGTCAGAAATATTAGTAGGCTCCTATATTTGAAACCGCCGCACGTCAAATGCAGATTTTGGTGTTAACTATGCGAATCTCGTTAACCCTGAATCTCGTTGGCTCGTTGGCTTTCTTCGAAGCGTTCGACGGAATTGTGGTGATCAACGAAAGCATGGCACGTTTTCCTTTATTCCCAAATCATTTCAGACGAACAGAATACGTTCATTTGAATCCTGCTGTTAAGCTTAGTTGCAGCCAAATCACGTGAAGGAAGACTTCGGCGGCCATGATGACCTTCTTTCCCGCGCGATGTGTGCCGTCTTCATAGACTTCTTGGCAGCGCGGCGGCATTGTTTGCCGCCTGTTGTTTTTTCTCAATTCTCTACAGGCAGTACTGCGAGCGCTTGGTCCCGGTGCCTGGACGCCCGGTACAACGTCACGAGGGGAAGTGGCTGTAAGTGCTATTCCATGACAAGTGCGTCCACCATGAGGCAAGGCCAAGGTGCGGCCATCGGTTCCCGTGGGCACGTCGGTGCTGGATCGACTTAGAAGGTTGACGTGTCGGGGAATTGATAGAATGTTTCTTGTGTGTTTTCTTGTATGTGTCACCATGTACTCGTCAATAAATCCTATAAATCTAGAATGTAACAGTGGTTTCCATTCCACAATATTATTCAGTAGCACTTTCTATTCTTCAAATGTGGCAATCTTGTTAAATGTAAATAAGACAACAATTGAGTCATTACTTAATCTTATTAAATCTTACTAGTGTTTGTTAGTATGTTACGTTTCTCATGGTAATACTAATGCCTCCACCAGAATCAGCAACGGATGGCCCGTGTCGCAGTCACAATTTAACCGATCCTGTCAAAATGGCGACGATTACAGGAAATGGTTGAACCTTTCGACTCACCAAATGTAGCGAGTCAGTTCTGAACGCGACGGGCCCGGGATCTTGGCGACCACTCGCGACCACACGGGACCATGTGCCCGCCAGTCCGACTTCTTCCGACTGTCGCTGTAAGACATTGGCTGTAGTCAGAAAGAAGTGTCCGCGGGCTCGAGTCGTTCTCACTGCCGGCGAGTGTACGTCACCCGCACTGCACTGATCGATATCAACAGACGCTCGAGCCGCCAAAGGCAATCTGGTAGCGACGAAAAAAGCGTCCGGCTAATACCGTCACAATGGTTGCGGAATCAAAACAACATCTATAACTAGTTGTGATGCTTCTCCGTCTGTTGACCTTCCGAGACGAGCTCGCAAACAAACGCTTTGGTCGGGAGTACACGGCCGAACCAATCTTCATGACACAATACTGCCGTCGGCGTTCTCCAGAAAAACAACTAATAATGTCACTGCTTCGCTTGGAAATCTTGAATGGGGACAAGAGTCAGTATCAGAGCAACGAACCGCTGAAGGCTTAGTGTGGGAATGCAATTTTGTAATGTTTTTTTGGGGGAAAGGTGGCTATATTTTCAGATGATGTTATATAATAATGACAGATGGTGGGTTTTTCTTTTTCAGCGCAGCTACAGAGAAAGCACGTTTGCCAGTATTAAATATCAGAATACCACAGGAGACTAACTGAATAATAAATAGTTATTGAATAGAAAGGGCACGGACGTATCAGTTAATTTTTATTTGATATACAATCGGAATCCTTCTATTTGAGGAATAGGGCTTAATTATTGTGATAAACCGGTGTCACACGTGCCAAATGATTCTGCATACTTTGCCGTTTCGTAAACTTGTTTTGGCGATATTATTAAGGAGACACTTGCAATAGTCGAGTCAACTACTGATTAGAGTTATTGATAAAGCAAATAAAAATAAGTGACGCCTAATACGACAGAAGTAACGAATACGGCAGAAACTCGAGAGAAATGTGTGCCTACCGGTGAAAGCGGAAATCACTATCAAAGGCCACATCTAGATTTCGAAAGGTGTCTGGTGATGACGTTCGCCGAGCAATTTAACCAGAAAGTAGTTGACGACCTTGTCTCGTTGTTGTTTTGTATCAATAACAAAGTAGGTCAGTTTTTTTTGGATTTAGCTTCAGTTGATTTGCTTCTTTCCATAACAGGATGTCGGTGAGACACTCATTTACAATTGATATAAATATCTGTATATCTGTTAATTAGTGAAAAGATTCCACAGGGATCTATCTGTCCTTGGAAAGATGTTTTAGACAAAACTGTGAGCCAGATAGGTAAATATTGTACTTTGGTATCGGTCTGACAAATACGAACTAAACCACGCGTGCCAAAAAGACTAAAATGTCTACGTAACTTGGAGGCGTTGTAAAGAAATGTCATGATAAATTCTATCGAAAGCAACAAAACAATATTGTAAGGTAGACAACATTTGCTATGGGTTGTTCATCGATATCGATACAACTGATGTCGAAACTTGATCGAATGTGAACAATCTTATCCGCGAAGAATTTTCTAAATGTTGCATAAAATATCCAATAAAGATTAATCATGCAATATTCCAGGTTTGTCCCGACGAAGCATAGAATTGATGGATCCACATTTGACGAGGGTTTTCATGTGTTGATATTAAATCCACATAATAGTCAAGAATAATAAATTCTTTTTGGATAAGGTGATAGTGTTATTTTACCAGCTAAAGGCTTTCGTCTAATGTGAATCGTTGATTTCATCAGTGCAGATGACACTGAATGACGTCATTTGTGTGAGCCATACAGTTCATAATTGCCTTCGTCTCGGTTTGTGAATGCTCTTGTGTTTCTGATCCAGATGTCTTCTTTGATATATCGGGTACTTCGGTTCGGTTCTCTGTCTACAATGTTCGCTCCGTTCCAGTCTTTGATGAGGGTTTTTAGTTGTTTGTTCTATAAAGACGGTTTTATTGATATTAGACATCATTCTTTACTTCTCCTTTGCATGTTTTGGAGGTCAATTATACTGTTCAGAATGTTACACATTGTTGCACTGTTTTTGTCTTGGTATGTAGATGCTGCTCACTAATTACAGTGTCCCTAAGACGACCTGAAGTAATCCATCAGCAAGATATACCGCTTTAATGTTATTGCAGTTTGATCAAATCAAATCAAACCAATGTTCAATCATAGATGAGTAGCGAATGAAACGTACTGTTGTAAATGAAATGTTTGAAGAGCATCTACATATAACCGAGAATTTACGATTAGGCAAATCGACATGCATATTACAATCTAAAAGAATACACAATTCATTACGTAACTGCAACGTTGTTTCGAGAACATCTTGAAATTCGTAAAAACTGATGTTTAAATATAACCTTTCACATAAAATTAAGAGTATTCGTAAAACAAGTTGTCAATTGACAAGACGGCGTTTTTCAAACACATTCGTCGCTTGATGTAAAAAACAATTCGATACGTCACAGTTCTGTCAAGCCGTGTCAACGGGTGGCTTGGCTTCGCGTCATCTTTTGCGTCATTGCGCAGAATTAATCTATTTCCGGACGTACCATTTATTGAAACAAACTTGATGTGTGCGATGGAGCGTCGTCTCTACTGCTACACTGTGCCGTCGACGCAACGTCAAACTGCTCAGGGGAACAATCTACGTCATAAAATTCACACTTCAAACGTCCCGTGCAGCTAATGGCTTTATGGAGCACCACGTTGTCGAAACAGGTGCACCACACTAAGGAAAGGTTTAGGTGAATGTCCCAGGAAGAATACACCAATTGTCATACCCTTGGTCCACCGGTTCAGTCTTATAGAGACACTGGTGAATAAACGTCATGTATTGAACACCACTGATATTACCAGATAGTAGTGTTAGTATCCGTTGTTTTACACCCTGTGTTGTCGACGTATCAAATACACACGAGTGTATTGAAGCCTACGACTGGCAGCACATACTTGGCGTAGATCAGTTGACTCGAAATACTCTTGTTCCTGCATTATCGGTATATGTAAACGACACGCTGTCAACGTAGCCGACACATTGTATAGACCGTTGCTGGCTGAACCTGCAGAACGTGACAGTATTTATTGAATGTCATTGAGTTGATCGCATTTCTCAACAGATCTTTGAGATTTGATGTGAAATGGAACCACCATAGACATATCTATGGTGATTCATATTTCTTTGTAGACAGCCCAGTCTCACTGCATTTCCTTCCATGTCTTCCGATATCTTCAGTAACACATACCGCTGTTAAGAACGGTGCGCTCAGACATCTCATCCATTCCTTTGGTCCAACTACACGTGAGACGTCACAGGGCATTCTATACGTGTTTTGTTTACATGTCACAACCGCTTCTCTTGTTGTTTTCACGGTTTCTTCTTTTTTGCCTACAACAGAGAATGAAACATTTCACCGGTAGTTGTGTTCACATACAACCACGGACTGGCAGTGTTTGTTCAATGTAACACACCATTCAACTCAGCAGTCCCAGTCTAACACTCCTGTGAATCCTGGATACGGACATGCCACATTTATATTTTTAAATTGTATTATAAATTTTACACTGAAAATCCCGGGATGAACTGATAATTTTCAGCTGACGTGATCAAACCGGACCAGTTGGGGTTGGTCCAGTTGAGTCAGTGACTCGGTGTCAGCCGGCTAGAGTATCCACACGCCATTGTACGTCGGGCCAGGCCATGTCAGTCCAACACAGCCATATCAGAGCTATTAGTTAGGAGCTGGGGCACTCCCCCGTGGACCCAAACGTGCACAGATCTCGCTCAATCTCGGACGTCGTAATTGTGTAGCATATTGCAGTCGTAGTAACTCAGGCCAGTGTTTCCTGGGCCTTAGAAAACAGCCCTGTCTCCCATTTCTGGACAGCCAGCCATAAATTCGATGTAGCCAAATGTCATGATGGTCCAGTGCCACTGCTCTCAACTTTCTATTTTAAGAGATCCCAGTATGAATCTGAAGACAGCAGACATTACAAAGAAACTGGATACACATGAAATATGAACCTGCATTAGCCACAAGGGGGAACTGAAATATGTTATGTATTTTTATCAGAGCATTACATGAAATGGATTCTCACTTAGCCTCTGGAGCCTATGGAGGGGTAAATTACTGGATGTTGATCTGTCTCTATAAACTGATTACAAAGCAGTACTATCCAGTAACATAACTACCAATGAAAAGTGTCCATGATGCAGTGGTTATTCTGCTGATATGTCAAATAATGGATAAGAACTTTCCAGATACAACTCAAGGCCACACCTGAACTAGGCCATATTCCAATGTTTAAGCAGTATACTTACAAATGGTAACTGTGTGGAAAATGCGCTTCCAAAATCCTGGTATGAGTTGGTTGACCGGGCCTTTCCCCTGAAAACATGTTTACCTGTATTATTTATTACCTTTTTCAGATCAGTATTGGGCTTAGCAAACAATCACTCCATGTAAATCACATTAAAAGGCACATTCTTGTGGCTGGTATTCATTTCCTGTAAACATTCGATTGCTCCAGTACCTCGCAGTGGTCGACACTGTGTGCACGTTACAAGTAAAAGGATTCTTATCCATCAAGCTTTGTCTTCTCAATAAAGTTGATAACAGTATCACATGTGAAATTAATTACTTTGGCAGTATGACATTTTCCTGATCAAACACCTCTACATATGGTAGTTGAAATATAAAAACGTTTGCCTTAAGTTTAAACATAAAATGTTTAGGGCCAGAACTTCAACGAACTACATGACGAAATGTGTAAACGTCTGATGTGTTCAGAGTCCATTTATGTGGCTTGACAAACCTTTTTCTCAACAATAGACCATATTACGGATAAGACAATTGTGTGAGTAATTTTTCAACACTTATACATTACGAATACATCACAAACTGTTTAACTAGTTTAATTAATATTAAGAAAGAGCATATTTGTTTATCATTCATAATTTCCCTGATTCCAGAGTTCTGTTTACTCCAACATCTGTGCATAACATCCCACATAACATACATCCATGCCAAGAAATGGTTCATTTTTGGGTGTAACAACCATGTCCAAACTATTGGTTACTACGTACTGTAGTTATTATACTGCTCATTGTATTTAGTTTACCTTTATATGTGTTCGACTGCGACCAGTGATTGAAATTATATTGTTTCTGTAAATTATGTTGTAATATTATATACCCACATCTAATGGTGACAGCCTTGGCTCTGCTGCCAGCCACAAATGGTACATACACCCTTGTACTGTATACACTTTGTCTTCAACTTATCCTCTGCACTACACAACTCCAAAATAAAGACCTACCTACCTGTGCAATTAAGGTTTATAGAAAATAAAAATAACTATCCTATGTTTGGGCAAACTGTTTGTATTTGGTAATGTATTGATTTTGCAACACAGTTCAGACTGATGCAAATGAACAGTAATGCTCTAGACCACAAGTCTACAGGTTTGGTCAACTGACTTGTTTTCATGTTGGTCAGATCGTCGCTTCAAATTGCGGTGTTCTGGAAACGTTGGCATCAACTCTGGGTCACATGCTGCAAAGACAGGATCACACGGGATAGACTTCATGCAATCTCTTTCTCAGCTAAAATACAACATATCCCTATAACATTTGATTATGAAATAGAATTCATATGCTATAACGAAAGGCTAAAAATTATTATTAAATTCATTTTAGGATATGTTTCCCAAATAACACTTGACTGAGTGTGCAGGCAGGGTGCATGAGAAATAAGACTGGTCCCGTAAATGTCACATATTCACAGTAAACAAGCAATTTATACTCCTTATTTCAGATATAACAAAGGCAGATGTTATGGTCACTGAAATTATAAGTTTGCAAGGGCTTCTTAACAACACTAAACTTACGATGTGGTTTCTCCTTGAAGTAGGAGCTTTCGAGACAATCAGCAGCTGTGGCCCTAACAACAAAACAAACACCACAATGTTCTCTTGTTTATATAGTTAAAGCATCATATTTGAGCAGCATACTTATATACATCAAATTCGAGATGACAGAAATTAACAGATTGTTGTCATTATGCCGAATTGAGCAATGCTTAAACGATGTTCGTGCATGGATGGGCGACAATCAGCTAAAGGTGAATGACGACAAAACGGTCATGTGCTATCATCACGTAACAATCCAGCGAACCACAACATCACCGTGATCAAAATTGGCGACTGTGACATAACGCCAAGTCCGACTGGCAGAAACATCGACGTTATATTTGACACAGAAATGTCAATGGTCAGCCATGTTAAACATGTCTGCTGTATATCATACTACCATCTAAGGAACATTGCATCGATCTGATCATGTCTCACCCAGAAAGCCGCCGTCCGCCTTGTATATTCTCTTGTTATATCGAGAATTGACTACGCGAACTGTCTCCTGTATGATCTCCCACAGTGCCTAATATCTAAACTACAAAGAGGCCAAAACACTGCCGCTAGACTAGTGGTCCGCTGCCACAGATGTGAACATATTACCTCAGTTCTCATGAAACTACACTGGCTCACAGTGAAACAACGAGTGCAGTACTCAATCCTGCTTCTGGTGTTTCTTACATCACCGACCTGCTTGAACAAAGAGCTACGAGAGTGTTACGCTCAACCACAAACAATGACTTCTACGTGCCGCCATCTCGCAGCCGATACGGTGATAAAATGTTTTCAGTAGCAGGTCCACGACTGTGGAACTCTCTCCCTGCCGAGATAAAGTAAACCGGTTGCATCGTGACTTTTAAAAGACTATTGAAAACCCACCTATTCCGTGCTGTGTATGAAGTATAGACACCTGTCAGTTTATTTTATTTTTATTTTACCTATTTATTATCTTGTAAATGTTTTACATTAATTTTACGTAATGTCATACTCATTATTTTATTATCAATATACCATTTATTTTAATAATTATCTTTAGCTAATTTATTTATTTTATTATTTATAACTATTGTTTTTAAAAATATTTTATGTATTTTATCATGTATACATACTCATGTACAGCGTCTCCGAATGGATATTTCCAGATTTATGGCGCTTTATAAATGTACTTATTATTATTATTACTTCAATAAACAACAGTGACACACAATACTATAAACAAATCAACAGAGCCTTTTTATTATTGATATTATGGATTTTACCAATCAAATATAATTAGTTTTTATTTAGTAGAGACTTGAATTACATTTTTATAATAAACATTTACTGCGTTATTACAAGACATTACACTCTTATGTAATGATTTAAATTTACAGGCACTATATACAGGTATATTTCAAAAGATTTAGTATGAATATATAATTTTATTTATTATTATGGTTATTTTTATTGTTTTGGCTGTTCTATATAGGCCTACTGGAACTATTTTACATTTAATATAATTAGTTTCTCACAGTCTGCTACACTAGTGCCTAGTGCCACGAGCTGTGTACACGGTGACAGGGACACAAAGTCTTGCCTTTTGTCTGGGTGGTACACAAAGATAGAATTTAGGAGTCGGAGGCCAGCTTCAGATAACCATGGGAACGTGTGACGCAGGTTGTTGTATCTGTAACATACAACAACGGGAACAAGTAATGAAGGTTATTGTACCTGTAACATACAACCATGGGAACGTGTGATACAGGTTGTTTTGTCTGTAACATATAACCACGGGAACGTGTGATACAGGTTGTTGTACCTGTAACATATAACCATGGGAACGTGTGATACAGGTTGTTGTGTCTGTAACATACACCCACGGGAACATGGGATACAGGTTGTTGTACCTGTAACATACAATCACGGGAACGTGTGATACAGGTTGTTGTACCTGTAACATATAACCACGGGAACGTGTGATACAGGTTGTTGTACCTGTAACATACAACCACGGGAACGTGTGATACATGTTGTTGTGCCTGTAACATACAACCACGGGAACGTGTGATACAGGTTGTTGTACGTGTAACATACAACCACGGGAACATGTGATACATGTTGTTGTGCCTGTAACATACAACCACGGGAACGTGTGACACAGGTTGTTGTACCTGTAACATACAACCACGGGAACGTGTGATACAGGTTGTTGTACCTGTAACATACAACCACGGGAACGTGTGATACAGGTTGTTGTACCTGTAACATACAACCACGGGAACGTGTGATACAGGTTGTTGTACGTGTAACATACAACCACGGAAACGTGTGATACAGGTTGTTGTACGTGTAACATACAACCACGGGAACGTGTGATACAGGTTGTTGTACTGTAACATACAACCAGGGAACGTGTGATACAGGTTGTTGTACTGTAACATACAACCACGGGAACGTGTGGTACAGGTTGTTGTACGTGTAACATACAACCACGGGAACGTGTGATACAGGTTGTTGTACGTGTAACATACAACCACGGGAACGTGTGATACAGGTTGTTGTACATGTAACATACAACCACGGGAACGTGTGATACAGGTTGTTGTACCTGTAACATACAACCACGGGAACGTGTGATACAGGTTGTTGTACCTGTAACATACAACCACGGGAACGTGTGATACAGGTTGTTGTACCTGTAACATACAACCACGGGAACGTGTGATACAGGTTGTTGTACGTGTAACATACAACCACGGGAACGTGTGGTACAGGTTGTTGTACCTGTAACATACAACCACGGGGAACGTGTGATACAGGTTGTTGTACCTGTAACATACAACCACGGGAACGTGTAATACAGGTTGTTGTACGTGTAACATACAACCACAGGAACGTGTGGTACAGGTTGTTGTACCTGTAACATACAACCAGGAACGTGTGTACAGGTTGTTGTACCTGTAACATACAACCACGAACGTGTGGTACAGGTTGTTGTACTGTAACATACAACTTACGAACTGTGATACAGGTTGTTGTATGTAAATACAACAGGAAGAATGTGATACAGGTTGTTGTACTGTAATATATTATACATGTTGATAAAGGTTGTTGTACTGTAACATACAACCACGGGAACTTATAAGGTTGTTGTACTTGTAACATACATAACCACGGAACATTGATACAGGTTGTTGTATGTAGTAACATACAAGTCAAGGAACTGTGATACAGGTTGTTTACGTACATACAACCACAGACGTGTACAGGTTGTTGTATGTAAATACACACGTGTATACAGGTTTTTACAACATAGGAATGTGATACAGGTTGTTGTACTGTAACATACAACCATGGGAACGTGTGATACAGGTTTTGTACTGTAACATACAACCACGGGAACGTGTGATACAGGTTGTCTGTCACACCAGATGTATCAGTCGACGTGTACAACCACGGGAACGTTTGATACAGGTTGTTTGTCTGTAACATACAACCACGGGAACGTGTGATACAGGTTGTTGTATGTGTAACATACAACCACGGGAACGTGTGATACAGGTTGTTGTGTCTGTAACATACACCCACGGGAACGTGTGATACAGGTTGTTGTACCTGTAACATACAACCACGGGAACGTGTGATACAGGTTGTTGTACCTGTAACATACAACCACGGGAACGTGTGATACAGGTTGTTGTACCTGTAACATACAACCATGGGAACGTGTGATACAGGTTGTTTTGTCTGTAACATATAACCACGGGAACGTGTGATACAGGTTGTTGTACCTGTAACATATAACCATGGGAACGTGTGATACAGGTTGTTGTGTCTGTAACATACACCCACGGGAACGTGGGATACAGGTTGTTGTACCTGTAACATACAATCACGGGAACGTGTGATACAGGTTGTTGTACCTGTAACATATAACCACGGGAACGTGTGATACAGGTTGTTGTACCTGTAACATACAACCACGGGAACGTGTGATACATGTTGTTGTGCCTGTAACATACAACCACGGGAACGTGTGATACAGGTTGTTGTACGTGTAACATACAACCACGGGAACGTGTGATACATGTTGTTGTGCCTGTAACATACAACCACGGGAACGTGTGATACAGGTTGTTGTACCTGTAACATACAACCACGGGAACGTGTGATACAGGTTGTTGTACGTGTAACATACAACCACGGGAACGTGTGATACAGGTTGTTGTACCTGTAACATACAACCACGGGAACGTGTGATACAGGTTGTTGTACGTGTAACATACAACCACGGGAACGTGTGATACAGGTTGTTGTACGTGTAACATACAACCACGGGAACGTGTGATACAGGTTGTTGTACGTGTAACATACAACCACGGGAACGTGTGATACAGGTTGTTGTACGTGTAACATACAACCACGGGAACGTGTGATACAGGTTGTTGTACGTGTAACATACAACCACGGGAACGTGTGATATAGGTTGTTGTACATGTAACATACAACCACGGGAACGTGTGATACAGGTTGTTGTACCTGTAACATACAACCACGGGAACGTGTGATACAGGTTGTTGTACCTGTAACATACAACCACGGGAACGTGTGATACAGGTTGTTGTACGTGTAACATACAACCACGGGAACGTGTGGTACAGGTTGTTGTACCTGTAACATACAACCACGGGGAACGTGTGATACAGGTTGTTGTACCTGTAACATATAACCACGGGAACGTGTAATACAGGTTGTTGTACGTGTAACATACAACCACAGGAACGTGTGGTACAGGTTGTTGTACCTGTAACATACAACCACGAGAATGTGTGGTACAGGTTGTTGTACCTGTAACATACAACCACGAGAACGTGTGATACAGGTTGTTGTACGTGTAACATACAACCACGGGAACGTGTGATACAGGTTGTTGTACGTGTAACATACAACCACGGGAACGTGTGATACAGGTTGTTGTACGTGTAACATACAACCACGGGAACGTGTGATACAGGTTGTTGTACCTGTAACATACAACCATGGGAACGTGTGATACAGGTTGTTGTACCTGTAACATACAACCACGGGAACGTGTGATACAGGTTGTTGTACCTGTAACATACAACCACGGGAACGTGTGATACAGGTTGTTGTACGTGTAACATACAACCACAGGAACGTGTGATACAGGTTGTTGTACCTGTAACATACAACCATGGGAACGTGTGATACAGGTTGTTGTACCTGTAACATACAACCACGGGAACGTGTGATACAGGTTGTACGTGTAACATACAACCATGGGAACGTGGATACAGGTTGTTGTACGTGTAACATACAACCACGGGAACGTGTGATACAGGTTGTACGTGTAACATACAACCACGGAAACGTGTGATACAGGTTGTTGTACGTGTAACATACAACCACGGAAACGTTTGATACAGGTTGTTGTACCTGTAACATACAACCACGGGAACGTGTGATACAGGTTGTTGTACGTGTAACATACAACCACGGGAACGTGTGATACAGGTTGTTGTACTGTAACATACAACCACGGGAACGTGTGATACAGGTTGTTGTACCTGTAACATACAACCACGGGAACGTGTGATACAGGTTGTTGTACCTGTAACATACAACCACGGGAACATGTGATACAGGTTGTTGTACCTGTAACATACAACCACGGGAACGTGTGGTACAGGTTGTTGTACCTGTAACATACAACCACGAGAATGTGTGGTACAGGTTGTTGTACCTGTAACATACAACCACGGGAACGTGTGGTACAGGTTGTTGTACCTGTAACATACAACCACGAGAATGTGTGGTACAGGTTGTTGTACCTGTAACATACAACCACGGGAACGTGTGGTACAGGTTGTTGTACCTGTAACATACAACCACGAGAACGTGTGGTACAGGTTGTTGTACCTGTAACATACACCCACGGGAACGTGTGGTACAGGTTATTGTACCTGTAACATACAACCACGGGAACGTGTGATACAGGTTGTTGTACCTGTAACAAATGGGATGAGCAAAAATCATCATCGCTGATATTTGATTGGTAGACAGTGGCATACATTCTTACATAAATTTATGCTACTGAATAATAACCACAACAAAACGCAGGTACATGACATACCTGGAAATAAAACAATAAAAACAAAATTGTTTCCTTGCCTGACGTTTTGTGTGGCTGTTTGTTTATACAGATGGTATAATATCATAATGTGTTAGCAACATGCCCTTGACATGGTAATCTAGCCTTTCATGGTAAATACTGTAGAACTTGCTACTTTCAAGAGTTTAGGGAGAGCTACATGAAACTGTTTTGATTGCAGTACTTACGGCTGTTTTTTCAAGGTGAAGTTTTCAAGGGCTGGTAAACTTGAAAAGCCCTGTTAAAATAACAATGACAAACGTGTATGAAACAGATTTAAACTGCTCCTACTCATATTCTCTTGTTACAAGATATCCAACATTGTTTACCAATTTACACCATGGAATACCTTTTTCAAACATTAGTCTATTTGATAATGTCACATATCACTATCAAATATTATTGATATTACAAAATAGTAACAGTAATGTTTTCTGACACTGGTTTAGTGAGTTTATATTGGTCAATTTAAGTGTCCTTCGCATTCATCTAACAAGTCTGGTTTTATACTTTAAAACAAAGAAATAAAACAGCAACGATATACTCAAAAGCCACAAAAACATTATTATCTCACTGAATAAAACCTGAAACAAATTGAAAGGATAACTCAGACTTCTGCGTGGTCATTAACAAAAAGTATCTAATCTAACTCACAGAAATACTGGATGTGAACACTGGTCATAATAAACAATACTGTCTCTGGGTAGATGGGCTACAAAGAAGTGAACTTACTGGCCAGATTTTGTCATTCGGTGTGCCAAACATCTCGACAATCATGTCAATCTGATGTATCTCTGATCTGCCAGGTAACAGTGGATGGTGGGCCAACAGTTCACCCAAGATACAGCCAGATGCCCTGAAGTAAACATCACATGGCAATTTCAGTGTCACATTTGCTCTATAGACAAAGAGCATTGTGGGTCTTTTTCTCTATTTTATAAATTCCTTCAGGTTCACCTAATGTTCTTTCGCGTCCATAATTGTGGTGAGTGAAAAGGTTTCAGTTGCATCTGACATCAGTTTAATACAAGTGTAGTTTGCCAAAAAAGGATTGGGATAAAAAATTACAGAATGTACATCCAGACTTCATTTTGCCATTTTCACAAAATTTCGACTGAGCATTGATGGAAACAATTAAGAAGTTTGTGTGCTTTCAAGAAACTTTCTCAAACAATTTCGAATGACATACCATAGTGAACACCGGAGAGGTTAAGGTGATGACAGTTTTTTTAAATACGATTAACAAAAAACTTAATTACAAAGCAGTTTTAAATAACTAATTGGATATCTTAGAAAAAGTATGTTTAAATAATAAGCCAGTAGCACTAAGTAACTCAGTGGTACTATGAATGTGTAATATTTTAAAATGACATGAGTAAATGTGAAACGAACCCCACACAGCCTAGAAATACTGCCACTAAACAATGATGGTGAAATGTCATATGTCAAATTTCAATAAATTAGCACATACCAAATATCTATAGCTATTGTCTGTATCTTTGAACCAAACAGAAGCTCTGGTGCTCTGTACCTGAAACAAACAATAAAAGCTATATCACCACTGTATACCAACATTTGCACATATTATTTGCTTTCTGTTTGACACATAACTTTGTAATGCCCCGTTCATTAACCATGTGTTATACCAGCTACAAAAACGTTTCACAGAATAGTGAGAAAGTTCTGCAGTAAATATCTCAAAGCCAGAATTTGATAACCACAGATGTCACTGGCACTGTGGGTCCTTGATTAGAACCAACCATTGGCAATGTTGGTTTTGTAGATCACTTCCAGAGTAGAACACACCTGGCTGTCAACAGCTTCACTTACCTTGTAGATCACTCCCAGAGTATAACACGCCTGGCTGTCGACAGCTTCACTTACCTTGTAGGTCACTCCCAGAGTATAACACGCCTGGCTGTCGACAGCTTCACTTACCTTGTAGATCACTCCCAGAGTATAACACTCCTGGCTGTCGACAGCTTCACTTACCTTGTAGATCACTTCCAGAGTAGAACACACCTGGCTGTCGACAGCTTCACTTACCTTGTAGATCACTCCCAGAGTAGAACACACCTGGCTGTCGACAGCTTCACTTACCTTGTAGATCACTCCCAGAGTAGAACACACCTGGCTGTCGACAGCTTCACTTACCTTGTAGATCACTCCCAGAGTATAACACGCCTGGCTGTCGACAGCTTCACTTACCTTGTAGATCACTCCCAGAGTAGAACACACCTGGCTGTCGACAGCTTCACTTACCTTGTAGATCACTCCCAGAGTAGAACACACCTGGCTGTCGACAGCTTCACTTACCTTGTAGATCACTCCCAGAGTAGAACACACCTGGCTGTCGACAGCTTCACTTACCTTGTAGATCACTCCCAGAGTAGAACACACCTGGCTGTCGACAGCTTCACTTACCTTGTAGATCACTCCCAGAGTAGAACACACCTGGCTGTCGACAGCTTCACTTACCTTGTAGATCACTCCCAGAGTATAACACGCCTGGCTGTCGACAGCTTCACTTACCTTGTGGATCACTCCCAGAGTAGAACACACCTGGCTGTCGACAGCTTCACTTACCTTGTAGATCACTCCCAGAGTAGAACACACCTGGCTGTCGACAGCTTCACTTACCTTGTGGATCACTCCCAGAGTATAACACTCCTGGCTGTCGACAGCTTCACTTACCTTGTAGATCACTTCCAGAGTAGAACACACCTGGCTGTCGACAGCTTCACTTACCTTGTAGATCACTCCCAGAGTAGAACACACCTGGCTGTCGACAGCTTCACTTACCTTGTAGATCACTCCCAGAGTAGAACACACCTGGCTGTCGACAGCTTCACTTACCTTGTGGATCACTCCCAGAGTAGAACACACCTGGCTGTCGACAGCTTCACTTACCTTGTAGATCACTCCCAGAGTATAACACTCCTGGCTGTCGACAGCTTCACTTACCTTGTAGATCACTCCCAGAGTACAACACACCTGGCTGTCGACAGCTTCACTTACCTTGTAGATCACTCCCAGAGTACAACACACCTGACTGTCGACAGCTTCACTTACCTTGTAGATCACTCCCAGAGTACAACACACCTGGCTGTCGACAGCTTCACTTACCTTGTAGATCACTCCCAGAGTAGAACACACCTGGCTGTCGACAGCTTCACTTACCTTGTAGATCACTCCCAGAGTATAACACGCCTGGCTGTCGACAGCTTCACTTACCTTGTGGATCACTCCCAGAGTAGAACACACCTGGCTGTCGACAGCTTCACTTACCTTGTGGATCACTCCCAGAGTAGAACACACCTGGCTGTCGACAGCTTCACTTACCTTGTAGATCACTCCCAGAGTAGAACACACCTGGCTGTCGACAGCTTCACTTACCTTGTAGATCACTCCAGAGTAGAACACACCTGGCTGTCGACAGCTTCACTTACCTTGTAGATCACTCCCAGAGTAGAACACACCTGGCTGTCGACAGCTTCACTTACCTTGTGGATCACTCCCAGAGTAGAACACACCTGGCTGTCGACAGCTTCACTTACCTTGTAGATCACTCCCAGAGTATAACATGCCTGGCTGTCGACAGCTTCACTTACCTTGTAGATCACTCCCAGAGTACAACACACCTGGCTGTCGACAGCTTCACTTACCTTGTAGATCACTCCCAGAGTAGAACACACCTGGCTGTCGACAGCTTCACTTACCTTGTAGATCACTCCCAGAGTATAACACGCCTGGCTGTCGACAGCTTCACTTACCTTGTAGATCACTCCCAGAGTAAACACACCTGGCTGTCGACAGCTTCACTTACCTTGTAGATCACTCCCAGAGTAGAACACACCTGGCTGTCGACAGCTTCACTTACCTTGTAGATCACTCCCAGAGTAGAACACACCTGGCTGTCGACAGCTTCACTTACCTTGTGGATCACTCCCAGAGTAGAACACACCTGGCTGTCGACAGCTTCACTTACCTTGTAGATCACTCCCAGAGTATAACATGCCTGGCTGTCGACAGCTTCACTTACCTTGTAGATCACTCCCAGAGTACAACACACCTGGCTGTCGACAGCTTCACTTACCTTGTAGATCACTCCCAGAGTAGAACACACCTGGCTGTCGACAGCTTCACTTACCTTGTAGATCACTCCCAGAGTATAACACGCCTGGCTGTCGACAGCTTCACTTACCTTGTAGATCACTCCCAGAGTAGAACACACCTGGCTGTCGACAGCTTCACTTACCTTGTAGATCACTCCCAGAGTATAACACGCCTGGCTGTCGACAGCTTCACTTACCTTGTAGATCACTCCCAGAGTAGAACACACCTGGCTGTCGACAGCTTCACTTACCTTGTAGATCACGTCCAGAGTACAACACACCTGGCTGTCGACAGCTTCACTTACCTTGTAGATCACTCCCAGAGTACAACACACCTGGCTGTCGACAGCTTCACTTACCTTGTAGATCACTCCCAGAGTAGAACACACCTGGCTGTCGACAGCTTCACTTACCTTGTAGATCACTCCCAGAGTAGAACACACCTGGCTGTCGACAGCTTCACTTACCTTGTAGATCACTCCCAGAGTATAACACGCCTGGCTGTCGACAGCTTCACTTACCTTGTAGATCACTCCCAGAGTAGAACACACCTGGCTGTCGACAGCTTCACTTACCTTGTAGATCACTCCCAGAGTAGAACACACCTGGCTGTCGACAGCTTCACTTACCTTGTAGATCACGTCCAGAGTACAACACACCTGGCTGTCGACAGCTTCACTTACCTTGTAGATCACCCCCAGAGTAAACACACCTGGCTGTCGACAGCTTCACTTACCTTGTAGATCACTCCCAGAGTAGAACACACCTGGCTGTCGACAGCTTCACTTACCTTGTAGATCACTCCCAGAGTAGAACACACCTGGCTGTCGACAGCTTCACTTACCTTGTGGATCACTCCCAGAGTAGAACACACCTGGCTGTCGACAGCTTCACTTACCTTGTGGATCACTCCCAGAGTAGAACACACCTGGCTGTCGACAGCTTCACTTACCTTGTAGATCACTTCCAGAGTAGAACACACCTGGCTGTCGACAGCTTCACTTACCTTGTAGATCACTCCCAGAGTATAACACGCCTGGCTGTCTACAGCTTCACTTACCTTGTAGATCACTCCCAGAGTAGAACACACCTGGCTGTCGACAGCTTCACTTACCTTGTAGATCACTCCCAGAGTAGAACACACCTGGCTGTCGACAGCTTCACTTACCTTGTAGATCACTCCCAGAGTAGAACACACCTGGCTGTCGACAGCTTCACTTACCTTGTAGATCACTTCCAGAGTAGAACACACCTGGCTGTCGACAGCTTCACTTACCTTGTAGATCACTCCCAGAGTATAACACGCCTGGCTGTCTACAGCTTCACTTACCTTGTAGATCACTCCCAGAGTAGAACACACCTGGCTGTCGACAGCTTCACTTACCTTGTAGATCACTCCAAGAGTATAACACGCCTGGCTGTCGACAGCTTCACTTACCTTGTAGATCACTTCCAGAGTACAACACACCTGGCTGTCGACAGCTTCACTTACCTTGTAGATCACGCCCAGAGTAGAACACACCTGGCTGTCGACAGCTTCACTTACCTTGTAGATCACTCCCAGAGTAGAACACACCTGGCTGTCGACAGCTTCACTTACCTTGTAGATCACTCCCAGAGTAGAACACGCCTGGCTGTCTACAGCTTCACTTGCCTTGTAGATCACGTCCAGAGTATAACACGCCTGGCTGTCTACAGCTTCACTTGCCTTGTAGATCACGTCCAGAGTAGAACACGCCTGGCTGTCGACAGCTTCACTTACCTTGTGGATCACTCCCAGAGTAGAACACACCTGGCTGTCGACAGCTTCACTTACCTTGTGGATCACTCCCAGAGTATAACACGCCTGGCTGTCGACAGCTTCACTTACCTTGTAGATCACTCCCAGAGTAGAACACACCTGGCTGTCGACAGCTTCACTTACCTTGTGGATCACTTCCAGAGTAGAACACACCTGGCTGTCGACAGCTTCACTTACCTTGTAGATCACTTCCAGAGTAGAACACACCTGGCTGTCGACAGCTTCACTTACCTTGTAGATCACGTCCAGAGTAGAACACACCTGGCTGTCGACAGCTTCACTTACCTTGTAGATCACTCCCAGAGTAGAACACACCTGGCTGTCGACAGCTTCACTTACCTTGTAGATCACTTCCAGAGTAGAACACACCTGGCTGTCGACAGCTTCACTTACCTTGTAGATCACTTCCCAGAGTAGAACACACCTGGCTGTCGACAGCTTCACTTACCTTGTGGATCACTCCCAGAGTAGAACACACCTGGCTGTCGACAGCTTCACTTACCTTGTAGATCACTCCCAGAGTAAACACACCTGGCTGTCGACAGCTTCACTTACCACGTAGTAACAATAGTTAGTGTCATTAGACACCACATAGTAATACACCTTGATGTCATCAGATACTTATTAGAGAGTGATAACACTTTGTTATCTTACACATTAAGCACCAGAGTGACAACCCTTACTGTCATTAGACATTTATAATTATAGACACTTACCATAGAATGACAACCATTAGTGTGGTTAGACACTAACCACAGAGTGACAACCTTTAGTGTGGTTAGACACTTACCACAGAGTGACAACCCTTAATGTTGGTAGACACTTACCACAGAGTGACAACCCTTAATGTTGGTAGACACTTACCACAGAGTGACAACCCTTAATGTTGGTAGACACTTACCACAGAGTGACAACCTTTATTGTGGTTAGACACTAACCATAGAGTGACAACCCTTAATGTTGGTAGACACTTACCACAGAGTGACAACCCTTAATGTTGGTAGACACTTACCACAGAGTGACAACCTTTATTGTGGTTAGACACTAACCATAGAGTGACAACCATTAAC